>WNWK01051335.1:0-12515 GCA_009830355.1 Cherax destructor
TTTGGCGTCGTGGTGATGTCAGAAAGGCATGCGTCTGTCAAGTTCTGTGGCATTCTCATAAAAAATTCATTTAGGTTTTCGATTTTCAGTCTGGTTAGTGGCTCGCTAAAAACTGAGTCATACTGGGACTTAAGTAACTCACTCACTGTGCAGCATAATCTAAATGAGGCCTAACCAAAGATATATAGAGTTGAAAAACAACCTGAGGACTTCTATTATTTATACTTCTTGATATGAAGCCAAGGATTCTAATATAATATAATAATAATATTTTTATTTCGTTGCAAGTTACAAGTATACATAGGTATTGGTAGTTACAATTATAAAACTGTAATGCAAGGAGAGCCACTGGCATGCCATGGCATTAGGGGCAGCTTAGTGTAAAGACTTATTCACTATGTACATAATACTAGAGAAATTGGTTGAGTTTATTCTAGTTGTATATTTTATTTCAAGTTACAATATGTTGATGCTATATTAGTAACATAACAATACTAGAGAAATTTATTGAGTTTCTTCTAGTTTTATATTTTATTTCAACTTAACAATATGATGATACTATACGATTACAATGACAATATGATGATATGAAATTGCAACAAGTGTTAAGGAGGATACAATATAAAACTGAGATTATCTTAAGTAAAATAACATTGGGGTTGAAAGTTGTTACAGTATGAGTATTTAGTATAGGGTGAGTAGGTGATTTTTGAGAAGAGTCTTGAATTGATTTTCAGACAAGGTTAACTTAATATTTACTGGTAATGAATTCCAGATTCTGGAGCCCTTTATGTGCATAGAATTTTTACATTAGTTGGTATGGACTCGGAGTATGTCAAATAGTGATCTGTGTCTTGTGTCGTGGTCGTGGGACCTATTAAAGTTGTTGAGGAGAATTTTGAGCAGAGGGTTGATATTAGCATGTAGAGTTTTATGTATGTAGTAGGCACATGAATAGGTATGAATGTTTTTTTACGGTGAGTAGTTTTAAAGTTTTGAATATAGGTGGAGTTTGCTGTCTAGAGTGGGAATTTGTTATCATCCTGACTGCAGCCTTTTGCTGGGTTATGAGTGTTCTAAGGTGATTTAATGTTGTTGAGCCCTATGCACAGATTCCATAGGTGAGATAAGGATAGATAAGTGAATGATATAGTGCAATGAGAGCTGGTTGTGGCACATAATAGCGTATCTTTGATAAATACCTGCTGTCTTTGAGATTTTCTTGGAAATTTGTTGTATGTGTGTTTGGAATTTAAGACTACTGTAAAGGTGGATTCTTAGGAATTTTCCCTCTGTGAGTCTTGTGATGGGTGAACCATTGAGCGTTATGTTAAGTGGAACATTTGTGGCTTTGTTTCCAAACTGAATGAAGTAGGTCTTGTCAGTATTGAGAGTAAGCTTGTTAGTCGTCATCCATGTTGATATTTTCTGTAATTCGGCATTAACAGTGTGGGCAAGTATGACTGGATTTGGGTGAGAGAAGACATATGTTTGTGTCATCTGCAAATAATATGGGTTTGAGTAGTTGTGATGCATTCGGTAGGTCATTTATGTAAATGAGGAATAGGAGTGGCCCCAGGACACTTCCTTGAGGGACTCCGACTGTAATTTGTTGTGTGGAAAAGTTCTCTCCATTTGTGTACATGTACTGGCGTCTGTTGCTAAGGTATGACTTTAGGTAGTTGAGTGGGTGCCCCCTTATACCATAGTGTGCTAATTTTGTGAGCAGTAAATCATGGTCGACTGTACCAAACGCTTTGCGTAGGTCTATGAAGATTCCCAGCGGAACTTCTTCTTTATTTTTTAATAAATCATTAGAAACTAGCACTTTCCCAACACTACTCAAAACAGCAAGGGTTACACCAATACACAAAGGTGGTGACCCTACAGACGTAAATAACTATAGGCCTATATCAAATCTACCGTTGCTATCCAAAATCTTCGAGAAACTTGTGCACAAGAGATTATACTCGTTTATAACGACGCAAAGCATACTCAACCCCTGCCAATTTGGCTTCAGGAAAAATAAAAGCACTAACGATGCAATAGTAAAAATGATAGACCTGCTTTACACAGCACTCGAAAATAAGGAATATTCATTAGGACATTTTATTGACCTAACGAAAGCTTTTGACACAGTAAACCACGGCATCCTACTCCACAAACTTGACCACTATGGAATAAGAGGTCATGCACTAGCATACTTCAAATCCTACCTCAGTAATAGGTATCAGTATGTCACTATTAAAGACACATCCTCCACGACACTACCACTAGACACCGGAGTACCGCAGGGAAGTGTCCTTGGTCCCCTGCTCTTCCTCTTATACATCAATGATCTTCCCAGTGTATCACAACACCTGAAACCAATACTCTTTGCTGACGACACAACTTATGTCATCACCCACACAAACCTTGCCACGCTCAACACCATTGTTAACGACGAATTAATAAAAATATCAACATGGATGACAGCCAATAAACTTACACTCAACACTGATAAGACCTTCTATATTATGTTTGGCAACAGAACAGATGATCCACAATTAAACATTAAGATCAACACTACACCTATTGCTAAACATAATGAGGGCAAGTTCCTGGGCCTTCACCTTGACAGCAGCCTGAAATTCAGCACCCATATCCAACACATAACAAAGAAATTGTCCAAAACTGTGGGGATCCTCTCTAAGATACGGTATTATGTACCACAATCAGCCCTACTCACACTATACTACTCACTCATCTATCCCTACCTCACATATGCCGTTTGTGCATGGGGATCAACAGCAATTACCCACCTAAAGCCAATAATAACCCAACAAAAAGCCGCAATAAGAATTATCACGCAATCCAACGCTAGGCAGCACACCCCCCCCCCCACTCTTCAAAGACCTAAACCTACTCACTGTTCAGAACATCCATGCTTACTACTCTGCTATCTACATTTATAGAACCATTAATTCCAACTTTAACCCTGAGCTAAAACACTTTCTTGACAGTTGTGACAGGACCCATAGACATAATACCAGACATAAACATCTCTTTGCCATTCCCCTTGTCCGACTAAATCTATACAAAAATTCAATGCGCATAAAAGGGCCTAAAATCTGGAACTCCCTGCCTGAAAACTCTAGAACATCAGACACAACCTCCATTTTCAAAAGCACCATTAAAAACATCTTATCTCACGCACCCAACCGGTAGCTAACCACATGCAAACTACTTTATCTTGCACATATCCACAGCAAAATACACTTATTGATAACTGTGATTCCCCTTAATTTGCACAGTACTAACCAAAATTCTAATACAACTATTGCTTCATAATTCTTAAGCTAGTCGTAAGTTTGCCTAAGGCACTCCAATATAGAAACTATATTATGCCAATACATCACCTTTATCATTAATATATAAACTAATTGCTAACTTCTTAAACTAATTGTTAAATTCTTAAATGTTTAAATTCCAGTACCTCAATTTTGAAAACCTAGTTAATCACTACAATTTACCTAACCTTACTATCTGTATAATGATTGTGTCGCTATTGAGTAAGACCTATCATAAGACTGCCTGAAAAGCCTAGGCATACCTAGGCATATTATTGGCCATCTTGTAATATCTACTTTATAAAATGTATAATTATAAGTACACCCCACCTTGTATATTACTTGAAATAAAGAATTTGAATTTGAATTTGAAGTGCGATGTATATTAACTCTAACATGTGTGTTATAGCATCGTTTGTGCTCTTGTTAGTCCTGAATCCAAATTGACAGGGGTTTAGTACATTGTGTGAGACGAGGTAGGAATAGATCTGTCTATAAATTAATTTTTCAAAAATTTTAGAAAGCAGTGGTAAATTTGAGATTGGTCTATAATTGTTCAAGTCAGTTTGGTCACCTCCTTTGTGGATCGGGGTGACCCTAGCTATTTTGAGAATTGATGGGAAGGTAGAGGCTTCAATGGATTTATGGAATAATGCTGCTATAATTGGTGACAGTACATGTGAAGCTTTTTTTGTACATAAAGGGTGGTAAGCTGTTTATGTCTCCTGCCTTGTTTTTAAGGGTGTTGATTATGAGCGAGACTTCAATTGAGTTGGTAGGAGCTAGGAATAGTGTATCTGGGTAGGTGTTGGACGGGTGTTTGAGCTTGGGATTTTACTCGCTAGATTCTTTCCTATGGTGGAGAAGAAAACATTAAGTCTGTTTGCTGTCTCAATTGGTGAGAGTAGGGGTTCTTCTGTTTTTTATAATTTCATCGTATTGTTCGTGGATATCTTTTTATTTCCTAGAATTGCAGATAGGGTTTTTCATATCACCTTTTACGGTCTGGAGTCTGTTCTCATAATACAATTTTTTGGACCTTCTTATCAGGCTAGTAAGGATTGATGAGTAGCGTTTGGATTGTTCTCTGGTTATTAGACCCCTTCTATATTGTTTTTTTTCATATTGGTGCCTCTTGTTTATGAATATAAGGATGCTGGGTGTAAGTCTCTTAGCTGTGATCTGTTTAGTTTTTTTAGGGCAATGTTTGTTATAGAGGTGGTTGTTTTTTTTTAAGAAAGTTCTTGATGCATTCATTAGTATCTGAATATGTTTCTAATTCATTAAGCCAGTCAATGTTCGTCATAGCTGATATAAAATTATTAACAGCTGACTCATTATGTAGTCTGAAGGTAACTTTTGTAATTTCTTGGGGCAAAATGCCTAGGTTAGTTATGAGAAAGGTAGGGTAGTGGTTTGTGGTGTTTTCTGTTATTATGCCTGATTTTAGAGGGGATATAGTGTTAGTCCAGATGTGGTCTAATAATGAGGTACTAGTCTCAGAGATTCTTGTAGGTTTTGATATTGTTGGTAGTAATAAGCAGTTGCTCATAGTGTTTGTGAATTCAGTTACCTGTGGGTCCTGGTCATGTAAGAGATTTATGTTGAAATCTCCTGTGAGCAGCAAGTCATCTTTGTTAAGGCGTGAATCCATTATCAGGTTTCCTAGTTTTTCACTAAATTTTTTTTTTTTTTTTTTTTTTTTATATTTTATTTAAAAACACATATATACATAACAATCCAATAAATGCCCAAAAATAAATCAGGCTCATATAAACAAAAACAAGCAACAGAACAGGAATAAACACATCTCTCTATATATCCTATAATAAGAACCCGTGCCAAAAGCACAAACAAAAATTGTCCATCCTACTACCTATCCTAGCTATTTTTTTCTATACAATAACATAACACACTGTCAATGAAACTGTACATACATTGTCTCAAAAACACCACAAAATTAAACCGTTAGTTACATATCGTATTTCTTACTTCTTCCCTACCACAAAACGCAGTACATAGGCATGAAATATAATAAAACCTTAAACTTTCTGCCTATAAAACAGGTGTTGCACAATAACACATAAAAACAACTGACCCCCGAAACAAGGGTCACACCACAACATCATCTTAAATAAGAAATACATTGACATCAAGCCATCACTACCGTAGACAACACTGTCTACAACACAACGTCACATTCCCACACCGGAGAATAAGACCACACAAAACACATTTGTGTTGCATACATATACAAACACTCTAGAAAAAACACAAAAATATGCAGAAGCTGCTCATAATGTATAATTCAAACAAAAGATAGGGAACACATACAGAATACAGTACTAAAAACGTTAAACCTAAGAAAAACATAGCAAAACATCAACTTAATCCTACATGAATTGCCACAGATACCTGGGCCAACTTCACCCAAGCACACCTGCACACTGTCGGTTGTCTAACACCTAATACCTCCTAACCTCCAACCTGCCACATAAATGCAAACTGCCAGCACATCACCACCGACAAACCCTACTACTTTAACTTTAGATTACACTACTACATCCTAGAGGAAAACCCCATGCGTCCATGACCCCTATGACCCCCAACCAACATCACTCCAAGTCTGAGTCAACACACACCTGAAAAATTACCTACAACCCCATAAAACCCCCGAAACGTCCAAAAATCGGACACCCACGATACCACCCCGACCCAACCCATCCTAGCTTCAACCCTGTATACCCACGCCTCACCAACCACACATCAATCAACCATACTAAACCCTAGTCAACCCCTTCCGGATATACCCAACCTCCCCCCTCCCCCCACTCGACCAGTCCCCCTCGATTGGTTCCTACGTCATCCCCAAAACCTTAAAAGGGACACCACCGTCATCGTTCTATAACCCTCAGAGAAAGCCTCAACCCAAGTTCTCCCATACAAACCCTGATTCCTACATTTCGTCCTGTAAAAATGTGCCGCCAAGGCACGAACCCGCCTCCCACCCACTACCTCGCATACCCCACCACACATATATGAAATCAACCACCAGGTACATTAAACTTCTACGTACATTTTCCTCAAACCCACCAATATCAGGCTTAAAGCCCCTAACACCGAAAGCCCACACCCACCCACACTCCTCAGAACCCGTCCAAACCATTCCCGTACCCGCCTAAATCTTCACAAAAATACACCGCATGGTACGACGTATCCAAAAGCCCACATCTCAAACAAGTACCCTCACTCGCTAAACCCATTAAAAACAATTGTGCTTTAGAAGCCAAGATTCCATGTAGGAATCGAAAAACCGTCTCCCTAACCCTCGCCCTCAGCCTCAACTTCCGGAAACCTACCCAAGTCGCCCCAATTATACTTTGGGTACTCTGCTACCCTTGCACTATACCCCCGCCTCCCCAAGCTTGTCCAAAACCCCCACCCGAAAACCCCTTGGCTCTCTGACAACTAGTAAAACCCTCAACATTGCCTCACATAAACTCAGGTCACGTCCACTCCACCACCTCCGTACCTCACGCATGACCACTCCCACCCGCTTACCCCCCACCCCTCCCTCCTCCACATATCTCTGCTTTACATATATCCCTATAAGCCTCCTATGTAAGGGTATCAACCCCAAACCTCCCTTACTAACCGGCGTCATGACAACCTCCTTATTAAGCCAATGTCTACCAAAACCCCATATATACCTCAACACTCTCCGCTGTAATAATTCAACATCTCTCCCCACGAGTGGGTATACCCTTGCCACATGCCACAATTTACTATACAGTAAAACATTCACTACCATAACCCTCTGCATTAACGTCACATCTCCCGGTCTCCATCCACTCATTCGCGCTACTGTCGCCATTATCACCTTAGAAGAATTTTCAACCCTCGCCCTACTCGCATCATTACAATAAATTATCCCACAAATTTTCAAGCACTCAACAACATGCCATCCATACCTATTCCCCAAGTCCCCGCCCACCCACGTCCCCACCTCCAACAATTTAGATTTCACCCTGTTAATCCGCATCCCCGTAGCTGCCCCAAAAACACTTATAATCCTCCCTATAGCATCTAACCCCTCCCACCCACCTACGAGAATTGTTGTGTCATCAACATAACCCACTATTCCAGATGCACAACCAGGTACCTGACCCTCCTCCCTACCCCTTCAATACTAACCTATAAAAGGATCCTGTAAGCATGCAAACAGAATTTGCGACAAAGGGCACCCCTGTCGCAAACCCCGCTTCATGTCCACCACGTTTCCCACCCTTCCATTCAATTGAACCCGCACCAAAGCCCCCTCATACAACATTTGAACCCAACCCACTACTTCATTCCCAAAACCCTGCTTACGAAGAATGTCAAATAACATATTTCTATCCACACTGTCATAAGCCGTTTCCCAATCAAGCCCTAAAACCCCACCCCCCTCTCGACCCTCGATGAATGACCTAATCCTACCATGCCCATTCCCCATACACCTCCCCGGTATCCCATACTGACCACGTTCTATGATAGAATCCAAAACCTTTTTAACCCTATTACCCAAAATCCTTGCAAAGATTTTGTAATCTGCACATAAAAGTGTAATAGCTCTGTAATCCCTAATAGTTTCCACCAATTTCCCCTTAGGCACTAAAACCACAACTCCAGTGCGCTGATCCTCACCCATATACCTTACTTCCTTCCAACAATTGAAAACTTTTGTCAAACATTCCTTCAACACTCCCCAATGTTGAACATAAAAATCACTAGGTAAGCCATCGACTCCCGGCGCTTTACCCATCTGCATCCCCTTCACTGCGAACCACACTTCCTCCTCAGTTATACTACCCTCCATCCCTTTCCTCTCCTCCTCACTAATCCCTACCTGTATACCCTCCAAAACTTCCTCTTTCGCCTCCACCTCCTCCAACCTACGGTCTAGATACCGCCGAAACCAAACATCCACAAACCCGCTCATACCCTCTGTCGACCTCAGTACCTGTCCCTCCATATACCCACCCAACTCCTCGTGTACCTTCAATGACGTCATCGTCATACCCTGCCTCCTCTTTCGAAAACCACGCAAGACAGTCAAAGACGGTTTGTCCCCCCACAGCACATCCTCAATACCTGCCCTCACTCTGATAGCCTGGAATCTCTCATTCTTTATATCCTTCAACTGGCCCCTCAAAACCTCTATGTCCTCCAGCGAGTAACCCGCCCCCACATAACAATCCGCAACTGCCCTCCAAATACCTCTGCAGGCCATAACGCAATCGCGCCTGCTATCTACCTTCACGTTTATAAAAATCCTGAATACCCACTTTCGCCACTCCATTCCACCAACCCACCACATCTTCCCGGTCCTTCCCATCATTCCACATCCCCTCCCACCACTCCTCAAAACTCCTCCTACACAGTTCCCCTGCAATAAGCCCACGTTAAGCTTCCAATAACTAGCATACGTTCTAACAGCTCCCTCCCATCCCAACACTGCCAACACACCCCTGTGATCGGAAAACCCAACATCAACGCAATCCACGCCCTCCACTATAACATCCCTTGACACATACACACGATCGAGTCTTGCAGCATAGCCCCTACGTATGAACGTATGTTCTATATGCCACCCACCGCCCCCTACCACATCTCTGACTCCTGCCGCACCCAAAACATCACGCAAAACCCCCAACTCACACCCCGCCCCTCTCGGTTCCACATCCCTCTTCCTAATCACACAATTCCAATCCCCTGCGATAATAGTCACAACCGGCAACCCACGTAAGAAATATATCAGCTCCTCTCTCACAAATTCTTCCTTAGTTTTTCTACAACTTATAGCCGGCATATAAACTCCCACTATACACACTCTGACATTCCCCATAAACCCTCAACCCTTACCACCCTCCCACCCCCTCTTCCCATGCCAACAACCGAAAGGGACTGGTCACACGTATTCCTATAGCCACCCCTCCCTTGAAACTACCCGCACTACCCGCATAAACTGTAAACCCACTTAACGTCAAATCTCTCCCCATCCTATAATTATGCTCTTGCAATATACACACATCCACATTTAACCGTCTTAATGTCACCTCTACCCATTTACGTTTGACCTCCGCTCGGAGGCCATTTACATTCATCGTTAAACACCTGAAAAGAATGCAGGGGGCTTTCCTCTACTTTTCAACTTCCTCGTCACTACCGACTTTCCCTTACTAATGCTCTCTTCCTCTACTGACACTCCCAGTACTTGCCTGTCTACTTTCCTGTCCCTTCCCCCCTCCCTACCCTTGACACTCCCCCGTCCCCCTTTTGCCACCTCCACCCAGGCCTTCTTGCACACCTGTTGCCCAGGTGTTAGGACATCGTCCTCAACTAGACCACTAGGCCTTTTCCTGGAGTCCCCTGTAGCCTCCATAGCCTCACAATCCTCTCCCCTGTGCACTTCTACACCAACCTCCTGGACCTGAAGGCAAGGCCCACTCTCTGAGACGCCCATCACACTCGTCTCACGCTCGTCCCTCCTCACCTCTGATCCTAAGTCCACCACACCATGCTGTGTGCCCTCACACACAGGACTGTCCAACAACAGTGGAAAATCCTCCAATAGCGGCTCAGACAAAACCAAGTTCACACCTTCCGGCAGAGCCACTTCCTCCGTCTCCGCTGTCTCGCCATCCTGGGTCACCTGTGACAACGTTAGTACACGCTCATCCTCCTTATCAACAATGTCACTCCATTGTCCACTTGGCACCACGCTCATAGTCTCCCGTGGCGACTCATCCATAGCATCCACGACCACCACGTCATCCTTCCTCATACCATCAGCAACTCCATGTCTCTGTTGGCCCATCCGACGATCACATGTCGCCGCCACATGTCCAGGTAATCCACACAGGCGACACGTTCGAACTTGGCCTGCGTAAGTCACATAGACCTGCTGTCGGAACTCATCCATCATGACGTATGAAGGTATCTGACGTTTGAGCATCATTTTCAAAGAAAATGAACCTTCTTGCAGCCCGGCATAAGTCCCCTGTGCCCACCGGCCCACCGTGGCTGCATGGACGTCACCAAATTGACTGAAGACGTTTCGCACATCAGCATCCAACGCTTCGAACGGCACGTTTCGAACCCGTATATAAGTGTAGTACCGTGACACATCTCAAAGCCGTACCTCTAATCCCGTGTTGACGACAATCCTCTTCTCCTGATACGTGTCAACCACTCGCTCATATGCGCTGGCCACTGCAAACTTGACAAAAATCCTCGACGAACCGTTGAGAGATATCCCAAATAATTCTTCAATGGATATCCCTAAAGAATCCCTCAAAATAGCTGGGAGGAGAACATCTGCGTTGCTTGGGTAAATCGCGCCCTGCAACACTTCAATACAGACAGTATTGACACGTCGTCTGTAGCGCTCCACCATGGTGATGAAAACTACGACACTAAAGTGGCGGATGTTTGACTGTGGTAATCTGTAGATGTTTATCACTGTGAGGGTTTTTGCAGGTCTTTTGATTTAAATTTAGCTATAATATATTCTCCATGTTCATCCCTTGTACAAGAGTTTTTGATACATTCGAGTTGATCTGCATAATATATTGCTGTTCCACCCCCTCGCTGGTCTGTCCTACAGTTGTGAATGGCTGTGTAACCTGGGATGGCATAGACACCTGTAGTATCAGGCTTTAGCCAGGTCTCAGTGAGTGTGATGATTGACATATTGGACTGTAGGGATTGGAGTAGTGCTGTGAGGTCATCATAATGTTTGCTCAAAGATCTAACATTGTAATTGAAGATAGTTAAGTTATTGTTGGCTCTGAGTAATGTCTTTGCTTGATCAGCTGTGTAATAGTTACAGTTGCTGTTGGAGTCATGTAAGTCATTTAATATTAGGTTGATATCAGGATCAATGCCTGTAATCATAGGATTTAGTGTGATTCTATAACTAGACTTGAGAACAATGGATTATGCTAGACTTAATGATATGGTATTAGATTAAAGTCTTACTTACTAATGGATTAATACAATTATGAGCAAGTGTTTACAGTAATTTTTACAGTGATATAGGATATTTGAATAATGTTAATGATATACTAATTGAACTGGCTAATGAATGGTTAGAATAACTTCAATGACTAGTATTAAATTGATATGGAACAAAAAATTGATTCAATATTGCACTGGTTGAAACTTTTAGTTTATGAAAGGCAATAAGAGGTTAATGAATGCAAAGAATTATTGAACTAATAGTAAAAATAGTTTTGACTAATATTAAAAATAGTTTTGATCAAATTTTAAGTAAAAAAAGTGACTGAACTTTGCTTATGGTAAAAAGGTATTTAAAAAATATAAGTAAATAATTTCACTTATTAGGTAGTTGCTTATAAAAGAAATATAAAGTAAGTCACATACACAATGAGGTAGTTGTTTGAATATAAGAATACAATTATTTTTGATTCAATATTGCTCTGGAAGAATCTTTTAGTTTATAAAAGCCAATAAGAGGTAAATGAATTATTGGACTAATAGTAAAAATTTTTTTGATTAAATTTTAAGCAAATAAAGTGACTGAAATTTACTTATGGTAAAGAGGTATTTAAAAAATATAAGTAAATAATTGCACTTATTTGGTAGTTTCATATAAGAGAAATATAAAATAAGTCACATACACAATGAGGTAGTTGTTAGATTATAAGAATACAAAAAAATAGTAAAAAGGTTATAATTAAATTTCAAGTAAAAACTAATTACTAATACTGTAAATAGTTAAGGTTGGGAAATGGTAATGATAAATTTATTAAAAAATAAATGGTTACAATAAGGAATATATATATATATATATATATATATATATATATATATATATATATATATATATATATATATATATATATATATATATATATATATATAAATATATATATATAAAAAAAAAATAAGTTAACAATTATATATTTTTTTTATATTTTTTTTTAAACTGGTGTACATATACAATAAACAGAGCGCCAACAGGCATACAACGTAACAAACAAATTTTTAACATATAATCAACACATAAACAAAAAAACCCGTCATCACAAATTTGAAACCTTGCCATGTACAATTAAACCTTATTCACCCACATACATCAAGTTGAAAAGGGACATTATATACATTGGATAACAAGTCTTG
>WNWK01051336.1:0-12515 GCA_009830355.1 Cherax destructor
GTAGTAGTAATAGTAGTAGTGGATACAGTCATATTCTAGGAAGGGAGCACTGCAATGAGGCTAGCGGCCCGCAAGGGTGGGACGAGAACACAGAGGGAGGAAAGGCGAATAAAATGAAGGACAAATACAAGGCAAAAGAAAAGAAAGAAAGGAAAACCCATAGGAGAAAAAAGGAGAAGGGGGAAGAGATGAAAGGCGAAGGAATCAGGTTAAGTCACGGGTGTTCTGAAGTTTAGAGCATTTAACAATGTAATGAGAGAGGAAAGCATCAACAGAGACAAAGCCAGGGCTAAGATTCATACAGGGAAAGTTGTGTATAAGGGAGGAATACCCCTTCCTCCGTCTCTGTGTGTTAGTGTGACTTTGTAAATGGTCCAAGTCGGGCCGAAACGTCGTCGTAAGCTCCTCCCTTTTATAGGTGCGGGTTGTGTGTGTAATGAATGTCTTGTATGGTGAGTAAGTTTAGTTTTTTGAATATTGTTGGAGTATGTTGTCTGGAGTGTGAATTTGTTATCATTCTAACTGCTGCCTTTTGTTGTGTTATTAGTGGTCTGAGATGAGTTATTGATGTATAGACCCATGTGCAGATTCCATAGGTGAGGTAGGGGTAAAAGAGTGAGTGATATAGGGTAAGGAGAGCTGGTTGTGGAACATAGTACAATATCTTGGATAGTATTCCCACGGTCTTTGAGACTTTATTGGAAATTTGTTGTATATGTGTCTGAAATTTGAGGCCACTGTCAAGATGGATTCCTAAGAATTTTCCCTCTGTGAGTTTTGTGATAGGGGACCCGTTTATCATTATGTTAAGTGGTGCGTTTGTAGCTCTGTTCCCAAACTGGATTATTGAAAATGGATTAATAAAAATGTCTATATTAACGTAAAATAAGACGTTTAATGTGCCCAAGAGTGATTATTATTACATAATAGAGAGGTGTGCTCACGGAGAATGTAAACAAACCGGGTGCCACGCGCCATATTTGAAAGACCACTCACCGTATAGAAAGTTTTGGTTATAGTTTGAACTCGCCATATTAGCGGAATGCCGTAAGGTGAAACGCCGTAAAGCAGGGCCCTACTGTACTTTTTTTATTTATTAACACATCGGCCGATTCCCACCGAGGCAGGGTGGCCCGTAAAAGAAAAACTTTCATCATCATTCACTCCATCACTGTCTTGCCAGAGGGGTGCTTTACACTACAGTTATGAAACTGCAACATTAACACCCCTCCTTCAGAGTGCAGACACTGTACTTCCCATCTCCAGAACTCAAGTCCGGCCTGCCGGTTTCCCTGAATCCTTTCATAAATGTTACTTTGCTCACACTCCAACAGCACGTCAAGTATTAAAAACCATTTGTCTCCATTCACTCCTATCAAATACGCTCACACATGCTTGCTGGAAGTCCAAGCCCCTCGCACACAAAACCACCTTTACCCCCTCCCTCCAACCTTTCCTAGGCCTACCCCTACCCCGAATTCCCTCCACTACAGATTTTTACACTCTCGAAGTCATTCTGTCTCGTTCCATTCTCTCTACATGTCCGAACCACCTCAACAACCCCTCCTCAGCTCTCTGGATAATAGTTTTGGTAATTCCGCACCTCCTCCTAATTTCCAAACTCCGAATTCTCTGCATTATATTCACACCACACATTGACCTCAGACATGACATCTCCACTGCCTCCAGCCTTCTCCTCATTGCAACATTCATCACCCATGCTTCACACCCATATAAGAGTGTTGGTATAACTATACTCTCATACATTCCCCTCTTTACTTCCATGGACAAAGTTCTTTGTCTCCACAGACTCGAAGTGCTCCACTCACCCTTTTCCCCTCATCAATTCTATGATTCACCTCTTCCTTCATAGACCCATCTGCTGATATGTCCACTCCCAAATATCTGAATACATTCACCTCCTCAATACTCTCTCCTTCCAATCTGATATCCAATCTTTCGTCACCTAATCTTTTTGTTATCCTCATCACCTTACTCTTTCCTATATTCACTTTCAATTTTCTTCTTTTACACACCCTACCAAATTCATCCACCAACCTCTGCAACTTCTCTTCAGAATCTCCCAAAAGCACAGTGTCATCAGCAAAAAGCAACTGTGACAACTCCCACTTTGTATTTGATTCTTTATCTTTGATTCTTTACTGTACTTATATTCTTATAATTTTCAAAGCCATGAACTTAAGGCTGCTCCCATACATTCTTCTGTTTAAATCTCGTATATGGTCAGCTTTTGTATAAAGCTCCTCTATATACCATAATTTTCATCAATGTGATTGTTAATGTACATCCAGAATTGAATAGCAGGCACTGTAGAGGCCTTTCCCTTGCTTTTCAATTTTGTATGTATGTACTTTATCATTCACATTTAGGAAAAATTGCACTATGTATGGAGCTTAAGAGAGAGCTGGCTTATGAAAACTTTAAATAGAAGTGTTATAGTCTTCAGTCACTTTGAAACTATTTAACCCTTAAACTGTCCACACGTAGATCTACGTTCACTCGCGCACTGCTCCGAATATTTTGATTTTTTTTTTTTTTAAATGAAGAGCGCATTTTTATAAACAGGATAGGCTAAAAATTTTTTTTTAGGGCCAGTACTTACCGAGATATAAGCCCGACAAGTTGGTGCTGGATGCTCACCTGACTGCAACAAGAAGTCCTGCTGCTTGTAGAAGTAATGCCGATATACTTTTTTTTCTAGTTTTATTTTAATTTATAATAGTTCTTGTGATTTCATAGCCAATCTTTGTTCTAACACTAATATTAGGTACTGAAATAGTACTCAAATATGTAGTCACAATCACACCAACAGGTGAACATTTTCACCTGCCTTGGTCATTTACTATTGTCTATAAATATATATGAAGTATTTATAGGTCCCAGCAATGTTTTAGACATCCTGGAGTATATATGAAACTTGAAGAATGGTGTTATGACAATTGTCAGATAACTACTGATAAAGCAGTGACATTGATGAATGAATGTGTGCAAGGAACCCTTGCTTTGTTTCACTGTCTGTATCTTTCTATCTATCTGTCTATCTATCTGTCTGTCTATCTGTCTATCTGTGTTTCTATCTATCTGTCTAGCTCGGCTTATCTGTCTTTGTTTGCCTGCCTATGTGTGCCTGGAGTATATGAAACTCCTTGACGAATGGTGTTATGACAAGTGTCAGATAACACTGACAGCCCAATGACATTGATGAATGGGAGCAGGGAACCCTCTCCTTGTTTCCACTGTCTATCTGTCTGTCTGTCTAGCTCTGCTTATCTGTCTTTCCGTCTGCCTGTGTGTGTGTGTGTGTCTTTATAATAATAATAATACTTTATTGAGACATGGTACAATGATACATGGTAGACAAGAAATATAGTAATGAGATGTACATGCCAAAAGCCCCTAATATGCTGTGCATTCCGTCTGCTTGTCTCAGTCTGAGTGCGGCTCGTAAGCCAACAGGTATTATACATGATGCAGAAGTGACAATGCGTATTACGTGCCAGTCATGGTATTATGTCTTATATATATACAAGCATTGTGTAGCACTTTGCCTGGAATTTTTGGGTTATCCTAGGTAATTTACACTATGTATAATAACTGTACTTATGTGTACATGTGTGAGAGAGAGAGAGAGATATTACAGATATATATAGATAGACAGAGATATAGCAGAACGAGATAGACAAAAGATATAGACAGAGATATAGACAGAGATATAGACAGAGATATAGACAGAGATATAGACAGAGATATAGACAGAGATATAGACAGGGATATAGACAGGGATATAGACAGGGATATAGACAGGGATATAGACAGGGATATAGACAGAGATATAGACAGATATATAGACAGGGATATAGACAGAGATATAGAGAGATATAGACAGATATAGACAGGGATATAGACAGGGATATAGACAGAGATATAGACAGAGATATAGACAGAGATATAGACAGAGATATAGACAGGGATATAGACAGGGATATAGACAGGGATATAGACAGAGATATAGACAGAGATATAGACAGAGATATAGACAGGGATATAGACAGGGATATAGACAGAGATATAGACAGAGATATAGACAGAGATATAGACAGAGATATAGACAGAGATATAGACAGAGATATAGACAGAGATATAGACAGAGATATAGACAGAGATATAGACAGAGATATAGACAGAGATATAGACAGAGATATAGACAGAGATATAGACAGAGATATAGACAGAGATATAGACAGAGATATAGACAGAGATATAGACAGAGATATAGACAGAGATATAGACAGGATAGACAGAGTTTAGACAGAGATATAGACAGAGATATAGACAGAGATATAGACAGAGATATAGACAGAGATATAGACAGAGATATAGACAGGGATATAGACAGAGATATAGACAGGGATATAGACAGAGAGACAGCCAGAGAGACAGCCAGAGAGACAGCCAGAGACAGCCAAAGCCAGCCAGCCGAATATATATGAACATAAAAAAGAAGGAACACTGCAGAAGGCCTACTGGCCTATGCAAGCCAGGTCCATGTCACCCCCAGCTTAGACCAATGACCCACCTAGTCAGGTCACATCCTCTGAAGGAAGGAGCACAGCATCAGACCTAGTAGCACAAGCTAGTCAGGTCCAACTCACACCCACCTACATCCACTCATGTATTTATCGAACCTATTTTTACTTTCCTCTTATAAGGGGAGTGTTAATGCGACATGTCATCAGTGAATCCATGGTGTTTGCCACATTATTTGCTCTAGCTGGCACTCAATTGAACTAGTGCTCCCACAAGGTACTAAGTGGTCCCAGATTTTTTAATACTGCGCACTCTGAGGGCGCAGACCCATTCTCTCATGTCTAGGCGACTCAGGCCTATCGCACTAAATTTGAAGGAATGAAAAATAAAACGTAGATCTACGTTCGGAGCAGTACGCGTACAAACGTATATCTACGTTTGGACAGTTAAAGGGTTAAGAAATCCCAATTAACTTGAGATCACTGAATCAGTTTATAGTGTTGATACATAAAATTGTACTGTTGTAAATTGTACTAATTGTAATGTTTTTGCTACCTCTATTGTAATTGTACTAATGTAATATTTTTTTCTATCTCTCTTTTTTAATAATGCATTACAAAATTTTACCACTCAGTAGTGTGCCCGAAATGCTAGTGGCTTTCTTTGCGCTTAACAGTATTTTATTACATGTACAGTGGGACCCCAGAAATCAGCCTTAATCTGTTCCAGGAGCTAGGTTTAAAATCGAACTGGCCGATTTCTGAACCATTATTTCCCATAAGAAATAATGTAAATACAATTAATCCATTCCAGACACTCAAAAATGTATTCCCAAAAAATATATTTTATAGTGAATAACTATAGTTTTACATACACAAAACACATAATAACAAAACATAGTAACACATAATAACAAGAAAATGAGGAAGAGAGATGTAAGGTGCCTTCTTCAAAGATTAAGGAGATTTGTGCAATGTGGACTACGATGCATTCATTTGTGGAGGAACTCACCCTGAAAAAGATGTTGCAAGCTGTCTCGGCAACATGTACAGTGACAATCTCTTTTCCCATTTTAGGGACATTTTAAAGAGATGCCAGAAACAGAGCTCTCTGGACAGATATTTAGTGCCACAGGTGTGCAGTGACTCTCAAGCTGGTCCTAGTGGCATTAAAAGACAAAAAAGGGAAGTGACCCCAGATGAGGACTTGGTACCTAGAGTCCTTATGGAGGGGGATTCCACTTCTAAAGAATAGCCTCTCTTCCCTCCTCCCTGTCTTCCATCCACCAACATCAGTCTTCAATAAAGGTAAGTGTCATGTTGAATGTTCATTCTTTTGTGCATGTAAATCTATCTTTAAGGCCCCAAAAAGAGAAGAAAGAAAGTAGTCTCACTGGGAATCTTCATTGATTTACATAAAGCTTTTGATACAGTCGATCATGATTTACTGTTCACAAAATTAACACACTATGGTATAAGAGGGCACTCACTCAACTACCTAAAGTCGTACCTTAGTAACAGAAGCCAATACGTACGTGTACACAAATGGAGCTAACTCTTCCATCAAACCCATATTATTTGCAGATGACACTACATATGTCTTCTCTCACCCAAACCCAGTCATACTGGCCAACACTGTTAATGCTGAATTACAGAAAATATCTACCTGGATGACGACTAATAAGCTTACTCTCAATACTGACAAAACCTATTTCATTCAGTTTGGAAACAGAGCTACAAATGTTCCACTTAACATAACGCTCAATGGTTCTCCCATCACAAGATTCAGAGGGAAAATTCCTAGGAATCCACATTGACAGTAGCCTTAAATTCCAAACACATACAACAAATTTCCAAGAAAATATCAACGACAGTAGGCTTACTATCAAACATACGTTACTATGTGCCTCAATCAGCTCTCCTTGCACTGTATCATTCGCTCATCTACCCTTATCTCACCTATGGAATTTGTGCATGGGGATCAACAACATTAAATCACCTTAGACCACTTATAACCCAGCAAAAGGCTTCAGTCAGAATGATAACAAATTCTCACTCTAGACAGCATACTCCATCAATATTCAAAAGTCTAAAACTACTCACCATAAAGAACATTCACACTTATTCTTGTGCCTACTACATACATAGAACTCTACACTCTCATATAAACCCTCCACTCAAAATTCTCCTCACCATCTTTAACAGGACCCATGACCATAACACAAGACACAGATCACTTTTTGATGTACCTGTGTCCATATCACCCTGTGTAAAAATTCTATGCACATGAAGGGCCCCAAAATCTGGAATTCATTATCAGTAAATACTAAAATAACCTGGTCTGAACATCAATTTAAGACTCTTCTCAAAAACCACCTACTCACCCTAAACTAAATACTCTATACTCAGTTCAACCAAAAAATCTCCCAGTTACCTAAATCTTAAAACTTCAAAACTAAATTCCCAAAGTTCATACATTAATAAATACTACATTATAGTATAAATATCTGCCCCCCACACCAAATTGAAGCATTCTCATACTGTAAACTACTTCAACAACACTCAGTGTTATTTTCCCATAATATAATTTAAATATTTATTATTGATGTGACCATCCTACAAAATTCTTTCACCTTGTCACAATGTAATATCCTCAAATTGTAATTTGAGTAAACTTATTATCTGCTATAAATAAAAACTAATGTTTAACTATAACAAACTTGATCAATTTCTCTAGTATTAAGTAGTCTATAAGCCATTAGATTTAGTCTGCCCATAATGCCATGGCATGATAGTGGCTCTCTTTGCACTGCAATTCATAATTGTAATTACAAAATCTCGATGTAAACTTGCAATGAAATAAAAATATTATTATTATATATTATTATTATTATTATTATTATTATTATTATTATTATTATTATTATTATTATTACTTGTTGGGGTTCGAATCTTTCAGCCTGTACATATTCTTTGAATTCCGCACAAATTTTTCAGCCGTATGTTTGTCTGAACTGGTACCCTCGCCATGCCTTACAACACTGTGTATGCCACTTCGCTTCTTGAATTTTTCGAATCAGCCTTTGCTGGCCTTAAATTCACCAACATCAACACTGGTTCCATACATTTTCTTGACAAGATCGGCATGCAACTGCCTTTCTTTTTCACATATGATGGATTGCACAACACTATCACCCGCTAGCTATTTTTGGTTTATCCACAACAACAACAATTTCTCCATATTTTCAATTGTTTGTGGTCTCTGTTTCGTTATCGTATTCACCCCTTTCGCAACATCATCTAACGTGATTTCTTTTCTCTTCGCCACAATGGAACTGATGGTTGATGGGGCCTTATTGTATATCCTGCCGAGCTCGGCAATACGTATGCCACTCATATTTTTCTACTATTTCTTCAGTTCTACGGTGTTACCAAAGGACTGGCACTAGGAGCTTTCTTTGGCCTCATGGTGGCTTATTTAGCAGTCACACACAATAATCAAGGGCCAAAAACAATGGATTAAGAAATGGTTTTGTATGAACTTGCAGGATAATGTTCACTCAACCAGACACAATGCTACACTGCCTGAGAATGTGCGTGGGAGGCGGGCTTGCGGGCTTTGTATGTGCGCTGGGCACTGGACAGGTTCCGTGCCATCAACGAAAACGGAGCCAATATTTCCATGAAAAAAGTCGGCGAAAACTGAAATCGGCAATAACAGAGATAAACGAAAACGAAGGATCCACTGTACTTCAAAAAATAAGTTTTGTTTCAAAGATAGGTATTTGAACTGTGTACCATGTATGTAGCAAAGCATATTTGTAACCACTCCCATGCACTCCGCTCCAGGCCCAGACTCATGGAACTCTGTGTTCATCAAGAACTGCAAGAAGTCCCTATCATGGGCTTTTAACATCCTATGGAGAGGGAGCATGGACACTGGGGTCGTCCCGCAGTTACTAAAAACAACAGACATAGCCCCACTCCACAAAGGGGGCAGTAAAGCCATAGCAAAGAACTACAGACCAATAGCGCTAACATCCCATATCATAAAAATCTTTGAAAGGGTTCTAAGAAGCAAGATCGCCACTCACCTAGATACCAGTCAATTACACAACCCAGGGCAGCATGGGTTTAGAGCAGGTCGCTCCTGTCTGTCCCAACTACTGGACCACTACAACAAGGTTCTGGATGCTCTAGAAGACAAACAAAATGCAGATGTTATATACACAGACTTTGCAAAAGCCTTTGACAAGTGTGACCATGGTGTAATAGCACACAAAATGCGTGATAAAGGAATAACAGGAAAAGTGGGTAGATGGATCTATAATTTCCTAAAAAGTAGAACACAGAGTAGTAGTAGTCAACAGAGTAAAGTCTGAGGCGGCTACAGTGAAAAGCTCTGTTCCACAAGGCACAGTACTCGCTCCCATCCTGTTCCTCATCCTCATATCGGATATAGACAGGGATATAAGCCACAGTGCCGTGTCTTCCTTTGCAGATGACACCCGAATCTGTATGACAGTGTCAACTGTTGAAGGCACTGCAAGACTCCAAGCAGACATAAACCAAATCTTTAAATGGGCTGCAGAAAACAATATGAAGTTCAATGATGAGAAATTTCAATTACTCAGATACGGAAAACATGAAGAAATTAAAATCTCATTGGAGTACAAAACAAATTTCAACCACACAATAGAGCGAAAAACTAATGTCAAAGACCTGGGAGTGATCATGTCAGAGGATCTCACCTTCAAGGACCATAACACCGTAGCAATCACATCTGCTAGAAAAATGACAGGATGGATAATGAGAAACTTCAAAACCAGGGATACCAAGCCCATGTTGACACTTTTCAGGTCGCTTGGTCTATCTAGGCTGGAATATTGCTGCACACTAACTGCATCTTTCAAGGCAGGTGAAATTGCTGACCTAGAAAATGTGCAGAGAACCTTCACGGCACCCATAACTGCGATAAACCACCTCAATTACTGGGAACGCTTGAAGTTCCTAATCCTGTACTCCCTAGAATGCAGGCGGAATGAGGGATTAGTACCAAATTTGCACACGAGAGTCACTCCCTACGAAAGCAAAAGACTCGACAGGCGATGTAACATCCCCCCAATGAAAAGCAGGGGTGCCACTAGCACATTGAGAGACAACACAATAAGTGTCAGGGGCCCAAGACTGTTCAACTGCCTCCCAGCATACATCAGGGGGTTTACCAACAAACCCCTGGCTGTCTTCAAGCAGGCACTGGACAGGCACCTAAAGTCGGTACCTGACCAGCCAGGCTGTGGTTCGTACGTTGGACTGCGTGCGGCCAGCAGTAACAGCCTGGTTGATCAGGCTCTGATCCAACATGAGGCCTGGTCACAGACCGGGCCGCAGGGGCGTTGGCCCCTGGAACTCTCTCCAGGTATACTCCAGGTATTGCTATGTGCTGGAACCACCACTCCACTCTATTGTTTATTCATAGAAAGTCATTAATTTTGACTTGGTGTTACGTTGGTTTAAGGTTCCTCTCAGTATATGTTCGGATCTAGGATAGCTCACTAATATAGTAATAATTTAGGTAGTAGGTTAGTAGACAGCAACCACCCAGGGAGGTATTACCGTCCTGCCAAGTGAGTGTTAAACAGAAACCTGTGACTGTTTTACATGATGGTAGGATTGCTGGTGCCCTTTTTCTGTCTCATAAAGAGGCTGGATAACAAGTACAATGGAACCCCAGTTTTCGTACTTAATCCATTCCAGAAGGTCGGTCTAAATCAGAAACATACAAAAGCCGAAGTAATATTTCCCATAAGAAATAATGCAAATACAATTAGTCTGTTCCAGACACCCAAAAAATATTAACAAAAAATACATTTTTTAAAGAATAACTATAGTTTTACATACAGAAAACAGTGAGACATAAATATAAAGCACTAATGAAATGGATAAATGAGCATTTAACATCACTTTTACCTTTATTGAAGATTCTTGTTGGCGTATGGAAAACGGCGAGGAGGGGAGAGGGAGGAGAGTTTGTTTGGATACAGGACAAAATACTTAAATAGTATAATAAATAATAATAATAATAATAAATAATAAATTTTTATTTCATTACAAGTTTACAAAGAGATTTTGTTATTACAAACATGAACTGAAGTGCAAAGAGAGCCACTAGCATGCCATGGCATTAAGGGCAGATTAATCAGATTAGTCAGAACCTCCTATACAGAGTAAGAAAGCTTAAACGTGAGAATAATGACAAAATCCACCAGTGCTTCACCCGAGAAGGGAAAATCCTAGTTAAGAAAACAAATGTAGGCCGTGCTTACTATATCACGAATGAAAATGAACTGTCCACATTCCTTCGAGATGCTAACCTTACAGAGACTGAACAATATCAATGACCTAATCCTTAGTCTGCGTTAGTGCAACAGTTGTATTAGTAACTGCAACCTCACAATCTTACATTTCTCCCAAAACTGATTATATATTAATGTAATTAACTTCATTTTTTTCTAATAATCTGCTACCTCACTATATTAAATTTCCCACTAAATATAATTGTACATCCTATTTTACTATATACAGTGGTACCTCGACTTACGATATTTTTTCATTCCAGAATGCTGTTCAAGTGTCATTACCAAACGAATTTATCTCCTTAAGAAATGTTGTAAAATAGACTAGTCCTTTTAGACCCCCAAAATTACACTTACAAAAGCATTTAAAAAAATAAACTTACATACAAGGGTGAGTTTGGGGACCATCGTAAGTCGAGGTACCACTGTATATATCTTTTACCGTCTCTGTAACCATTTACTTTTATTTTTTTATTTTTAATACAAATCTATCATTACCTTTTCCCAACCCTATCTATTTACAATATTAGTAATTACTTTTTACTTGAAATTTAATTACAACCTTTTCACTTTTGTTTTTCTTTTTATATTTTTATAATCAAACAATTACCTTATTGTGTATGTGACTTAGTTTATTTTTATCTTATAAGCTATTACCAAATAAGTGCAATTATTTACTCATACTTTTAAATACCTTTTTACCAAAAGCAAATTCCAGTCACTTTATTTGCTTATTCAAACAACTACCTCATTGTGTATATGACTTACTTTATATTTCCTTTATAAGCAACTACCTGATAAGTGCAATCATTTACTTATACTTTATAAATACTGTTTACCATTAGCCAACTTTAGTCAACTTTCAGTCACTTTATTTGCTTAATTGTATTCATATATTCTAACAACTACCTCATTGTATATGTGACTTACTTTATATTTCCTTTATAAGCAACTACCTGATAAGTGCAATCATTTACTTATATTTTATAAATACCTTTTACCATTAGCCAACTTCAGTCACTTTATTAACTTCAATTTAATCAAAACTACTTTTAATATTAGTCAAATCTGTTTTAACTTCAAGTTCAATAGCTCTTTGCATTCATTAACCTCTTATTGCCTTTCATATACTAAAAGTTTCAACCAGTGCCACATTGAATCAAAATTTATTTTTCATCCTATTTTACTATATCAGGGTTTTGGTTTCATTTTTTTCATTTCCCGAATGCTGTTCCAAATTTCATTCCAAAAATTTTCTCCAAGAAAAGTTGTAAAATAGACTAGTCCTTTTGGGCCCCCCAAAAATTTCACTTACAAAAGCATTTTAAAAAAAAAAACTTACATAAAAGGGTGAGTTTGGGGGCCATTAAGCAGGTACCCCTTATATATCTTTTTCCCTCTCTGTAACCATTTACTTTTATTTTTATTTTTTTAAAACAAATCTATCATTACCTTTTCCCAACCCCTTTTTTTTATTAGTAATTCTTTTTATTTAAAATTTTAAATTTCAACCTTTTTACTTTTTTTTTCTTTTTATATTTTATAATCAAACAATTACCTTATTGTGTATGTGACTTAGTTTATTTTTTTTTATAAACTATTAAAATAAGTG
>WNWK01051337.1:0-12514 GCA_009830355.1 Cherax destructor
TATGAAAAGTATTATTGTATTCTTTTGACCCACCCCCACTGTTTTATACTTTAATAAGAAGGTAAATAGAGCCCATGAGGCTGGGGGAAATGAATCGTTAACCCCAAATTTTTTTTTTTTTTTTTTTTTTTTTTCTCTCTCTCTCTCCCCCCCCCCACACACACACACACACACACACACACACACATCTTTCAAAACACACACATACAACACACACACAACATACCTCCCTAAAAATACATACATACATACACACACAACACACACAAAACACGCCAGGAGCTGAGTCTCGACCCCCGCAACCCAATTGGTGAGTAAAAACACACGGGGTCAGGGCTAGCATCTCACTGAACATTCTGGTTCTAAACTTTTAACATTTAGATAAACTTTTTTATTTTTCGGTCACAGTAATGAAAATATTCTTGTTAGCTTTGTATGACACCCGGGTAATTATTTTGACACCCGGATAACTTATGTGAAACCGGATAATAGTGTGACACCTGGATAACTTTGTGACACCTGGATAACTTAGTGTAAAACCTGGATAACAGTGTGACACCCCTTGGATAACTTATGACACCTGGATAACTTGGTGTGACACCCGGATAATTAGTATGATATTTTGATAACTAAGTGTGTCAAACCGAGTTTGTCACTTGCTTGGGGTTAGAACCCATAGCAAGTGGTCGTAAACCTCCAAGCCAGTGTGTAACCCCCTGGTCAGCTGGCTACAATAATTATCCCGAGCCTCATCACCCCCTTCCTCACTAGAGCCTCATCACCTTCCTTCCTCACTAGAGCTCAGTCACCTTCCTTCCCCACTGAGCCTCAGTCACCCTTTACTTTCCCCACTAGAGCCTCAGTCACCTTCACTTCCTCACTGAGCCTCAGTCACATTCACTTCCTCATAGAGCCTCAGTCACTTCACTTCCTCCGAGCCTCAGTCATTCACTTCCTAGGCCTCAGTCACTTCACTTCCTCACTAGAGCCTCAGTCACTTCACTTCCTCTCACCTTTACTTCCCCCCCCTGAGCCCGTCCATTCACTTCCTCAGGGTCACCTTACTTCCCCCAAAACCCCAGTCACTTCCCCTCCCCAAACCCCTTTCCCAGTCACTTCACCTCCTAGAGCCCGAATCTTCCCCCAGAAATCTTCTAAGGCAACCACTTCCCCTCCCTTCCCTCCGGTCGTCCCCCACGGTCGTCCCTCACCCCGGTCGTCCTCACACTGGTCGTCCCCCCACTGGTCGTCCCTACACTGGTCGTCCCCCACACTGGTCGTCCTCACCTTTGTCCCTCACTGGTCGTCCCCCACACTGGTCGTCCCTCACCGGTCGTCCTCACACTGGTCGTCCCTCACCTGGTCGTCCCCCCACACTGGTCGTCCCACTGGGGCGTCCTCACACTGGTCGTCCCTCACCTGGTCGTCCCCCCACACTGGTCGCCCTCCCCTGGGCGTCCCCCACACTGGTCGTCCCCCACACTGGGGTCCCCCACTGGTCTCCCCCACACTGGTCGTCCCCCACACTGGTCGTCCCCCCACTGGTCGTCCCCCACACGGTCGTCCCCCACTTCGCCCTCACACTGGTCGTCCCCCCCACTGGTGTCCCCCACACTGGTCGTCCCTCCCCTGGGCGTCCCTCACACTCGTCGTCCCTCCCACACTGGTGTCCCTCCCTCATTCCCGTCCCTCCACTCATCCAACCTCCACACTGGTCGTCCCTCGCGTCGTCCCTCACACTCGTCGTCCCTCACACTGGTCGTCCCTCCACTCGTCGTCCTCACACTCGTCGTCCCTCACACTCGTCGTCCCTCACACTCGTCGTCCCTCACACTACCTTTCGAAATCATTCGCCGAGTTTCCTCTGCGTCTCGGCCCATAATTCTTTCTTTTCTTTCTGTTTATTTGCTGCTGCTGGTGGTGTTCTGCTTCTGTTGTTGCTGCTCTTGTTGTTCTGCTGCTGTTGTTGTTGTTACTTCTGCTGCTGCTGTACTGCTGCTGTTTCTACTTCATAGCATATTAATCAACGGTCCTCTGTTTAAACTATCTACGCTTCTATGCCCAAAGGCCAGTCAATCTCTAGTTTAATCAACTCTGTATACAACTTTCTTAACATGACTCTTAGTCCTGGAATTGCTTCTGTAGATTCCTGTCTTTCTCAATACATTGTCAAATGTTCTAATCTTCAGATCCTCGTGACTTGACCTGATCTCTGCCTCCTCTTCCACTCCTTTCCTCTTGATCGTGTGTTGTGATCTGTGATATACAGAAATTAGCATATACTGTACCATGGTGTCTGGACACTATTGTGGTAATGGTTAGGTTGTTCTCTGAATAATTAATGTTGCAGTTCTACATTAATTATCTCAAAAATCCTTTACTTCACTAACTGCTAATTCATTTAACTTTTAATTTTGCTTAAAAGTTGCACTGATTCATCATAAAACAAATTAAATTGTGCAAACTTGAATCTTAAGTTAGGAAAAATCAGTGATGAAAAGGTTGCAGTACAAGTATTGTGGTTTAACAGTTATGACTAACACAAATAATTAATATCAGTTTAGTATTCACAAATAGGTAATTAACCTTCACACAAACTATACGAAAAATGAGAATGATTAGGACGGTACACAGAGACACGAGATCCAGCACTGGAGCTCTGATGGTCACCAGGTCAAACACTGTGGTCAACGCTGGAGCTCTGAGTGATCCACCGACCCCAACCTGCCCAGTCAGCACTGGGACGGTACACAGAATGAGTCCGCACTGGAGACGGTACACAGACACTGTGAGGATCCAGCACTGGAACGGTACCTGAGGCACTGCCGAGATCCAGCACTGAGGGCCAAGGTACACAGACACTGTGAGATCCAGCACTGGAACGGTACACAGAGACACTGAGGTCAACACTGGGACAGCCCACAAAGACTGTGAGATCCAGCAATGGGGCTCTGATGGTCCTGGAGTCAAAGCACTGAGATCTAGCACTGGGATGGTACACAGGAGCTTGCTGTGAGATCTAGCACTGGGGCTCTGATGGTCACCAGGTCAAACACTGAGATCCAGCACTTTGGGATGGTGCACAGAGACACTGAGATCCAGCACTGGGGCTCTGATGGTCACCAGGTCAACCACAAGATCATCACTGGGATGGTACAGAGACACTGTGAGATCCAGCACTGGGACCCCATCCCCAAGGCCACAGAGATCCCAGCACTGGAGCTCGTGGTCACCATAAATAAACACTGTGAGATCTAGCACTGGGATGGTACACTGAGACACTGAGATCCAGCACTGGAGACAAATCTACCAGGTCAAACACTGAGATGCACTGGGATGGTACACAGGAGCACTTTAGGAATCAGCACTGGGGCTCTGATGGTCTGGGTCAATCATTATATTTATTTCTTTTTCTTTTCTCTTCTCTCGAGATCATTTTCTAACACCTCTAATTTATATGTTCTTTTGCGACAATGTGACGAATGAAAATTAAATTAATTAACAGATATTTATAAACGATAACAATATTCATGTTTATATTACCTTTATCAATTTTAATATAGAATCTTTTGTGCAAATGTTGTTCAGTGCTGATATATTCATAACAGCACATATGACATTATTTTCGTGACGATTATATGTCTTCTCTTCCCCCTTCTTACAAAAGCATAAATGTTCTTTATTAGTGTGAAAAAGGTCTTAATGGAGAGAAAAGATTGTCAAATTACACCAGTCAACACCAGATATTTTCCTTGTTGATTCACTCACAAAGTGTTTTAAAGCTAATTCTAGACTTAACATAGGAAGTCACAAGACTCCAAGATTTCAAGTGAAACATTTCAGACAATCTGAGTGAAATTTAAATCACAAGGTATGATTGCATTTTGTCAAAAGTTTCTATGTTGGTGCTGAATTTGTCCAGTGTGCACAGTGCACCAGGAACAACTTTCCATGTTCATGAAATAACAACCAAATTGGTTGTGTCTTTATTTCAACCTTTATATCTTCGTCTCTTGATGAAGTTTTCTGACATATAACACTATTAACACTTGTACCATAGTAAGATTTAGTTAATATACCTATATGTGACATGTTCCTAGACATGTTCCTAGACATGTTCTTATACATGTTTCAGACATGTTCCAAACATGTTTCATATATTTTCCTAAATTTTCAATTTAAATCTGGATTCATAATGCATTAATATTTTCCTATTTTCATTAAATTGAGAATAAGTTAGCATCAAACTGTTATTGAACTTTATAAAATACAATGTTTAAAGTATAGGAGCTATAACACTGTCGTCAGCATCAATCATGACTTTCATTATTTTTGAAATGAAACATTTATAAAAAAATCTAAACAATAACCTCATTATTTCAGATGACGTATAATTCTTAGATGCAAAACTGTGTTGCCGCTGTCTAGTAAAAATATCTCAAGGCAGATTAATTTGTAGTTGTTCCTACTTTAGTAGTAAGTAACGAAACTCGGAGCAAAATTTGAGAAAAACACTGATAGAAGGAGACGAGGTGGTCAAGTTGAGTCATGGACCACCAAGACAGTTTGAGTCATGGATCACCACAGACAGTTCGGTCATGGATCTACCCACAGACAGTTGGTCATGGATCTCACCACAGACAGTTGAGTCATGGATCACCACAGACAGTTGAAGTCGCCGGATCACCACAGACAGTTAGTCATGGATCACCACAGAGAGTTGAGTCATGGATCTACAGACAGTTGAGTCATGGATCACCACAGACAGTTAGTCATGGATCACCACAGACGGTGGAGTCATGGATCACCCACACAGACAGTTGGAGTCATGGATCACCACAGACAGTTGAGTCATGGATCACCACAGACAGTTGAGTCATGGATCACCTGGTTCGGTTGAGTCATGGATCACCTGAACAGTTGAGTCATGGATCACCACAGACAGCTACAGTTGGAGCCATGGATCACCACAGACAGTTAGTCATGGATCACCACCAAGGCAGTTGAGTCATGGATCACCACAGACAGTTAGTCATGGATCACCACAGACGTTGAGTCATGGATCACCTAGACAGTTGAGTCATGGATCACCGGGCGGTTGATCCGGATCACCACAGACCAGTTGAGTCATGGATCACCACAGACGGTTAGGTCATGGATCATCACAGACAGTTGAGTCATGGATCACCACAGACGAGTTGGGTCATGGATCACCACAGACAAGTTGATCTTGATCCAGGCAGTTGATGTGGATCACCACAGAACGGTTGAGTCACTTCAGGTCCACCACAGACAGTTGAGTCATGGATCACCACAGACAGTTGAGTCATGGATCACCACAGACAGTTGAGTCATGGATCACTACAGACAGTTGAGTCATGGATCATTTGTTGATTAGTCATGGATCACCACAGACAATTTGAGTCATGGATCACCACAGACAGATAGTCATGGATCACCACAGACAAGTTGAGTCATGGATCACCACAGACTGATTAGTCATGGATCACCACAGGGCAGTTAAGTCATGGATCACCACAGACAGTTGGGTGCATGGATCACCACAGACGGATTGAGTCATGGATCACCACAGACAGTTGAATCATGGTCCACCACATACAGTTGAGTGGTTCACCACAGACAGTTGAGACATGGATCACACAGACAGTTAGTCCGCAGATCACCACAGACAGTTGAGTCATGGATCACCACGAACCCAGTTGAGTCATGGATCACCACAGACAGTTAGTCATGGATCACCACGAACCAGTTGAGTCATGGATCACCACGAACAGTTTAGTCATGGATCACCACAGACCCAGTTGAGTCATGGATCCACGATTGGTTGAGTCATGGATCACCACGAACGGATTGGGTCATGGATCACCACAGACAGTTGAGTCATGTATCACCACAGGCTAGTTGAGTCATGGATCACCACAGACAGTTGAGTCATGGATCACCACAGACAGTTGAGTCATGGATACCACCACAGACAGTTGGGTCATGGATCACCACGAACAGTTAGTCATGGATCACCACAGACAGTTGGGTCATGGATCACCACAGACAGTTGAGTCATGGATCACCACATACAGTTTCGATTACTTTGATCCGCACAATAGTTAAGTCATGGATCACCACAGACAGATTTTGGTCATCTATTTCAATCTACCTCAGGTACACCTCGCTTTTGTTGTATTTTGTTATTTCTTACTTATATTATTATTATAATTATGATTATTTACTTTTTTACGTACTTTAGTTTCTACAAAACATTTATGCAGCAACACAAATATTATATACCTAATTCCCAGGAAAAAGATAGTCCTTGACTAAGTTACTACATAAGAGTAGACAGTTTGTATGATCAACTTAACAAGGTTTTGTCAACAATGCTTATTTACCAAGAGGTGAACAATTTTCAGAATAACAAAGTATTTTATAACACTTTACTCTTTGTTTCCAGAAACTGTGTTACCTGTTCATGACTAACTTTTTATTATGTGTATTATCTGTTCATATGTATCTGTTTATATTTATCTGATCTATCTGTTTCTTAGTATGTATCCTGTTCACGAGTTCGTTATCTGTACATGTGTTCACTGTTTGTTTGTGCATGTGTTATCTGCTCCTTTATGTGTGTTTCATTGTTTGTGGCTGTGCTTACTTGTTCATACGTGTGTATTGTTACTTGTTCATACGTGTTTGTGTTACTTATTCATAACGTGTGTGTGTTACTTGTTCATACGTGTTCAGAGTAGTGTTGCTATTCCATGTGTGTGTTGCTTATTTAATGTGTGTGTACCAGGTCATAAGTGTGTGCTATTAGTTCTTGTGTTATGTCCATGTGTGTGTGTGTGTGTTGCCTGTTTTTGTGTTTGTGAGTGTATGTGTTTCATGTTTGCTCCCTTTTCTTCTCCTCGTCATGTGTGTATCATCTGCTGTTCGTGTGTGTATTATGTTCATGCACATTTTTAATTCATGTTTCCTTTGTTCATTTGTGTTTTCTGTTCATGTACGGTCTCATTCACTTGTACTCTTTTAATGCATGCGTTTTCTCCCATGTGTATTCTTATTCATGTGAGTATTTCCGTTAGTCTGTGTGTGTGTGTGTGTGTGTGTGTGTAGTACTCACTTAGTCGTGGTTGGGGTCAGGTCACAACTCCTGGCCCCTGGTCATACTAGGTCACTCTTTTGTTCCATGAGCATTATCATGCCTCTTCTTAAAGCTGTGTACTGGATCCTGCCTCACTACATCACTTCCCAGACTATTCCACTTCACCAATATCTGTAACCATAAAAATGCTTCCTAACATCCTTGTGATTCATCTAAGTCTTTGGAGTTGTTGAGCCACTTGTTGCTGTGTCCACATCTGGAACATCCTGCTGTCTGTCCACCTTGTCAATTCCTCTCAATTATTTTTATATGTAAGCTATCCTTATTTCCCCTATCTCTCCTGTGCTTCATTGTCGTCAGGTCGATTTCCTTAACCTCTCCAGCCGAAGGACATGCTCACTCTGCTCCAGAGGACTAGTCTTGTTGCAAATCTTCGCACTCATTCATACATACTTGGCTGGGTGGGTTTCAAACTGGTGCTGCATACTCTAATATAGGCCTCAAATACACACATTGTACAGGGTCCTGAACGATTCCTTATTGAGATGTCGGAATGCTATTCTTAGGTTTTGCTAGGAGTCCATGCTGCAGCGGATTATTTGGTTGATGTGCGCCTCGGGAGATGTGCACTGGTGTTATACTCACACAAGATTCTTTTCCTTGAGTGAGGTTTGCGATCTCTGCGCCCCTAGATTGTACTCCGTCTGCGGTCTTCTTTGGCCTTCCCTTATATCGCATGACTTTGCACTTGGTAGGTTGAACTCCAGGAGCCAGTTGCTGGACCAGGACTTCAGATTGTCCAGATTCCTTGTAGTTTCCACTATGGTGCTCATCAGTTAATTCTTCTCATCAACCAGGGGCCTTTTAAGTCAATTCCTTCCATCATGTCATTCCACATACACCAGAAACAGCACCGGTCCTAGGAGTGACCCCTGTGGAACCTCCACTCGTCGCAGGCCCACTGTGACACCTGCGTCACGTACCATAACTCGCTGATGTCTTCCCGACAGGTGCTTCCTGATCCATTGCAGTACCTTCTGGCTATACCTGCCTGATCTATTACAACACCCTAAATCTCTTTATGTGTGGAACTGTGTCAAAATCCTTCACTTACAGTCCAAGAAAACGCAATCTACCCACCCCTCGATCTGCAGTGCTCCTTTTTCTTGCCCATGGGCTGACCACCACCTTTCCCAATTACCCATTCCTTTAGTATTGTTTCTACTTTTACATTTCTTCCTACCATTACTCTACGTATTACTATTGCTTTTCTTCTCCCCTTTCTATCTCTTGTGGCACAAAATATTCCTCGTTTCCACTTGTTCTTCCACCACCCAGTATTACCACTTCTACTACTTCTCTTTCCTCCTCCTCTTTCTCCCGTCCCTGTCCTCCTATATACTGGCTTACTCCTCCTTTCTTCATAAGTTTTTCCTCTCTCTCCTGTGTGCGGGTTATTTGTGTATGAGCTGAAGATGTTTATATGCTCGGCGTCTACGCGTCTCTAACAAGTGATTGAATAAATGAAGTTTAAGAAAATGCTCTATGAAAGTATTCCTCTGAAGGAAGTCACACTGAATTCGGAGAGTACGAGATGAAGGGCTTATGATTTCACACGTTTAGTTTTTGTTGTTGTGGTAGAGTAGAAGTGGAGGAAAGAATCCTGCTGGGTTGGTCGGTTTTCGGTAGACTTTAAAACGAAGCTTTTACAGCATGAATGAACCTCTTGCCGGGAAACTTTCTTCAACGTTGTCACAAGCAGCAAGCAAACCTACTGGCCATGAGTCAAGTCCTCAATCAACGATCTTCTCAATCAACTTCTTGCTCTCCACCTGACGCTTCACATCATTATCTCCTATATACTCCACGTACTCTGCTCCAGGTAAATTTGTGTGTGGCTTAAAAGCACAAGTGGGTGGCTTCGTTTCAATAAAGATCGAATTGTATTGCATGTGTCCTTTTCCATCGTGTTGATTCCTATGATGCAGGGGCTCTGGTGGTCTGGTGCTCAAGCTCGCTTCACACGGCGAGGGCCTGGGTTCGATTCATCCAGGTGGAAACATTAAAGATATTTCTTTACCTGTTGTCTATGTTCCTTATCAGTAAAATGGGTACCTGGAGTGTAGTCGACTGGTGTAGAGTCGCATCCTGGACCTGAACTAACCATCCCGAAATATAGCACTATTAGGGACTTTCTATATAGTAGTATGTCGCTAATGTCAGCTGAGCCTGAATACCATGTACATGTACTTGTAGTAAATACAAATATTATTATTATTATTATTATTATTATTATTATTCTTCTTCTTATTATTATTTTTATTATTATTGTTATTATTATTATTATTATTATTAACATTATTGTTATTATTATTATTATTATTATTATTATTAATTCATAGTGTTTCTAATGTTTTATGTTAATATTATTAACATAATGTAACATAATATAATAATATTGAAAACAGTACGGTAGTAAGGACACTACAGAAGGCACTAGTGACCAGTTGGATCATCGGAGGTAAAGTGTGGCTGAGTCACCAGGTCAAGTCTCTGAATACTTTAACTTATATTTGATTGCATTTGTCTATCATTCAGGATGATCATTATTTGCGTGTAATTATTCTTTACAATCAGCTACAGTAGTTTTGATATATGCTGTTACTATGAGTTCGGGCCACAGTGTGGTACCGATTAGGTTTGTGTCAACCTCATAGTTCCGATTACAGACACAACCACCTGGAGGTAAGTGGTTCCTCTTTGGTCCACTCACCCGTCAATACCCCGTCCTCACTCGTCCAATACGTAATTGATGCAGCTTACGGACAGAGATCGCTACCCGTAATATCAGCGATAAGGTGATATCACTTAATCTGCAGATAAGATGGTAGATGTCTGTTGATCTTAAAAAGTGAAATTATTACAGGTGTTTGATAACGTGTGTGATGTCCTGTTTATCTTGGTCAAATGTGCTGTAAGGATGTGATGTACTATGGATCATAGACGAGGATGTGTGATGTCACTTATGTTTGAACAAAAAAGACACTGTAGAACAAAGCTAGGGTAGTAGGTGATCACTCCTGGTCAGGCAGAATGAATGGATATACGTGTCCCTTTTGGTTCATTCCACACATTGTAGAGTTTGTGGGGCTTTTACCTCAAAATAATTTTTTTATTATAATAATAATTGCCCATGAAGAGGTTCAGGGTTCTCTACTCTGAGCCGGCCATGGGCCAGGCTCGTCTGGTGCTTGCTGGTCCCAGCCAGGCTGTTTGCTGCTCACCAGCACTCGGGAACCCCCTTGAGGAAATTGAATGTACGATAAATAAACTCTGTAAACATAAGTTATTAATTATATAATAAAAATAAGGTACCATTTCTGATCTTTTATTACAGACATATATATAGCCCCCAACTATATGATCCCCAGGTACCTATTAACTGCTAGGTGAACGGGACAAGTGAAACTAAAATATTACATATATATTATATAAAAAATTATTTTTAAATTTTAGTACAAATAAAATAAATTTAAATAAGGGTTGGTTTGTTTGACCACTTCAGCCTCAGAGTTTCTCTGATTCCAACCCTGCCACGTGGAGGCCAGTGGTTTTGTCTTTATTTTTCCCCACACTACCACACCAAAAAACACATGTACATATAAATATGTAAAAAACGTGTGCAAGCTACACTCCTTAAAACCAGTGACTTTGACCCAGACACCAACTATAAGTTTAAAAGTCAAAAATCCCAAAAACTAATTATATTAATTTAACTCCATCACACAAAAGTCTTAAGACTTCCAATATCGGGGGGGACAACTCACTCCCCACCAGTTCACACAGTGAGTTTACCGTCTCATCAAATACCTCCCAAAAACAGTGTGAAAAAACAAAATAATTCTTATCACTAGCATAATCACAGTGTTGGGCAAATTCATTCACTTTTGACTACAGAACATGTGAAAAAACCAGTCTGACACTAAAATGCTGACTAAAAACAAATTTAACGCCTGTTAAAATATGTTATTTCTTTGTTCAAATTATTCTTGACGTAAACATTTTGTGCAAAATGTCTTTTTCAGGTGTATTACAATTTCTTTTCCAAGATCCTTCGGGGGGGAAAAAGTATGATTTCTGTTTATAACCTCAAATGTTTGCGTACTTTAAACTTTAAAAAAAGGGGATTGAATAATAGTATCTAGTTTTAATTAGATTTTTCGTTCCAAATCACTTTTTTTGTCAACTTTTCCTTCTAATATCTTCCCCCAGACACACTGTTTAAATTTTAAAAATTTTTTAAGCAATATGAACAGTAGATGTTTGTTATTTCTGCAGTTCAGAAAAGTGTATATCAGAACTGTGATTTACACAGTGATGTAAAAGACAAAGTTCGTAATAAAAAACAAAAAGACTAAAAAGGGAAGGGGGATGTATGGATCAAATAACTCACAATTAACCATAAAAAAAATGCATTGTTCAAAAGAAAAATAGTTTTGTTGTAAGTTTTTCAAATTAAAAACAGCAACATACAGTGCATAAAACCAAAATAGGGGGCAAACAATGAGTCGAAATTTTCCAGGTTGAAGGATAGGTGATGAAATATTTTTTTTCCCTTTTTTCCTGGAATATATTATTTTCGTTTTATGTATTGTGTTATTTTTTTAAAAACATATAAGAAAGTGTGGACGGGAAAGGTTTGGACTCTGAGAAAAGTGAATATTTTGGAAATTTTATCGACATAATTTTTCTGGGGGACATGAATGACAATAAGGGGGAAAAAATATTGTGAAGATGTCATAAAATACCCAAATAAAAAAAACACTTCATCATACAAAAATGTAACTTTGAAGAAAATTAAAGTGACAACAAGAACAGTTCAGTACAAAAAAAATAGGCATTGAAACCACAAGAGAGAGTCAAAAAGAACAATGCAACACAAAAAAACGATATTCAAAACGCAAGAACAGTCGGGAAAAAAAAAAGTACAGTAACATACAACAATACATAATACATAAGTACAATAACTTTTAAAAATCGGTTACACAAGACAATAAATAAAATGAAAAATAGGCGTAATACTAAAAAAAATCATTAACTCCGAGAACAATACAGCAACATAAGAGAACTGTACCGTAAAACCAAAAAAAATACAAAAAACATAGAACAGAACAACACTCAGTATCGTAATCAACATACAATAACAATAGAGTAAAACACTGGGAACAGAAAGGGTTTAAAATACGAAATAAAACTGGTGAACAAGACTTGAAAACCCCAAAAATTATAATAAAAAGATTCAAAAAGTGAATATTGAAAAATGAGAGGACGTATTTAATGTTGTTTTCTGGCAATTCTTTACCTTTCGTAAAGATAATTTACAACGTCTACTTT
>WNWK01051338.1:0-12514 GCA_009830355.1 Cherax destructor
GAAACCTTTATCAAATTATTTAGAAGGTTTGCAGCCAGAAGGGCATGTCCCAGGCTGATGATATCAGACAATGCAACGAATTTTGTTGCTGGTGCTGCTTACATAAACAAGATTTTTGAGCAGCCAGAAGTACAACAGATGCTGAATCAACGAAATTGTCGTTGGAGATTCATTCCTCCAAATCCCATGGCAGGCGGATTTTACGAAAGAATGATAGGCATTGTAAAATGTTGTTTAAGGAAGACTGTTCATCGTCAGAGAATCGACTTAGAAGAATTTCGTACAGTCGTAACTGAAATAGAAAATAGAGTCAACAACAGACCTTTAACGTATGTTACCGATGATCTGGACAATTTAGAAGTGTTAAGTCCATCTCATTTACTACATGGTAGAAGGCTCGAACCTGTTCCTCACATGAATGATAAAGAAATCATAGAGGATCCTACTCATTTCGAACCTGAACAACTCAGACGTAAATTCAAACACCTTAATAAAGTGATTGAACGCATTTTTCGCATTTTTTGCGAACAAGCAACACACACTTTCTTGAAACAGCTACCATTAATCTTTGATATAATACTGTCTTAGTCTCTGATGATTCACCAATACATGTAAGTTTCCATACATTATCTGCTTGCTATTCGTGTATGTTCATTCATACCTTGATGTATTATACCCTTGTGGAAGTGAAAGGTTTTTACTAAATTATAACTTCACCGGCAGATCGTGGAGAATCCCGTACTAATTAACCAGGAGTTGTAGAGTTTACTGGGAAGTGGACGAATTGAATACTACCTCAGGAGTTGTAGTTTACTGGGAAGTGGACGAATTGAATACTACCTCATGCTCTTACAAGGAGAACCAGAGAACCTTTGTTTCAATACTTCTTCTATGTCACTTGTTCTTTATTCATTTAGCTCGCATGCTTTTTGCTCCCAGGGTTACGTCCTCTTTTTAACATTATTACCCAGGTGGGCAGCAATGACTAGCTACTCTTACTTTTATTTGTTTTGACTCTTTTCTCTATATTTACTCCATACTTGCAGTCAGTTAGGTGATACTTTATTCCCTTTCTCTATGGAGCTCCACCCCAGTCAACACTGCTGCATGGCTGTCAGCTGGTGGTTGGATTTTTTCCCTTCGAATTTTGTATTCTATACTATTGTTATTACTACCACACTGGTGAACAAATGGTAGGATATATATTTTATATCTACTAAAGTGTATTTATTCCCAATTTGACTGCCACATTGTTCTGTAATAATAATTTAATCAATTTAAGCTTTGTACTCATATGGGTCATGTGTTGGGGTAGGGATATGCAGGGATAGGAATATGCAATGATCAGAAGCTAGTGAATGGTAGGGATGCATTAGGGTAGGAGATAGTCGACGAAGAGGTTAGTGCAAGAGTAAAATTTAAATCATAGTGCAATTGGTTAGCGTCCATCAAAACCCAAAGAGAGTTTCTTTATCAGTGAGGAAGTCAGAGTGAATGTGTTGGGTGGTCTAGGCAGAAGTAAATCTTTGCGTGCCCACTGACAGACAGGACAGTCTATAATGATATGGTAGGCTGACAGTGCAACCTGACAGTCCGTGTAAGTGGCGCCGGTCATTTCTCTTTGTGGTATCCGTGAGTGGTCACGAGTTTTCCGATACATAAGCATGAGAATACAGCTTCGTAAACCCTACAGTGGTGGGAAGATGAAGGCCAGAATCCCTATCATGGTTTTATAGAAAACAATTTATTGTAGTCTAACTAGGATTAATATTGTTGCCAGCAGTTGCGAAGTGTTGAGAGAACACTGAAGATAGTCCGAGAAAGGAATACCCCAGAAAATTGGAAGGTCATGAATATCTCACCGAGCAGTTGAGTCTGCTTGTTCACTCACTTAAACATCGACGGGTCCAGGACCCAGCAAAATATGAAGGCTTTGTATTTACTAGATATGTGATATAACCAAAGTTGTATTTGAAGAAGGATGGGATGAAGGGAGTCGAATTTCTGAATATTTTGTAACACTTTGGGAGTCCGACAGCTACGAATGACGAGGTGGACTTGGCTGTAATATGTGCAATGAGAATCGTATGTAACTGCTGTAAAAATACTGACCAACTCTAGTAATGACCTTAGATTGCCCTACTCTTTTGACTGCCGCCCTCAGGATCGGGTGTAAAATAAAACTATCTAATTAACAAAGTCACCAACGAAATTTCAGGTGGCTGTGACAGAAACCATGATCCTGACCACAGTGATCCTGACCACAGTGATCCTGACCACAGTGATCCTGACCACGAGATCTGACCACAGTGATCATGACCACAGTGATCATGACCACAGAGATCCTGACCACAGTGATCCTGACCACAGTGATCCTGACCACAGTGATCCTGACCACAGTGATCCTGACCACTGATCCTGACCACAGGGATCCTGACCACAGAGATCCTGACCACAGTGATCCTGACCACAGTGATCCTGACCACAGTGATCCTGACCACAGTGATCCTGACCACTGATCCTGACCACAGTGATCCTGACCACAGAGATCCTGACCACAGTGATCCTGACCACAGTGATCCTGACCACAGAGATCCTGACCACAGTGATCCTGACCACAGTGATCCTGACCACAGTGATCCTGACCACAGTGATCCTGACCACAGAGATCCTGACCACAGTGATCCTGAAAACAGTGATCCTGACCACAGTGATCCTGACCACAGTGATCCTGACCACAGTGATCCTGACCACAGTGACAAAAATTAGGAGTAATATACTATAATTAAATGAGATATTAAATGTTTAAGGGGAGTTACTGCTACACAAATTGTCTTCAATATTGAATTTACTTGTCATATTACCTGCTAAGCTTTTCATGATTTTCTATAATTAAACCAAAACTCTACTGTTGCGTGTTTACATAAACCTTTTAGCGTTGTACTCATTATTCATATACGTGATTTAGTATTAATTTATTTTGGACTTGACGAAAGTATACCTTAGTATATCTTAGCTAACTGCTTATAAGTGAAAGTGTGGAGTGTCCAGTAGCTTGATCGCTAGCGCACTCAGCTCACCACTGAGGTCCGGAGATCGAATCTCTCCGGTATGGCTGGAAAACATTAGGGACGTGTTTCCATAAGACACCTGTCCATGTTCACCCATCAGTATAAAATGGGTACCTGGGGACGACTGGTTTGGGTCGATCCTGGGACAAAACTGACCTAATTTGCGGGAAATGCTCAGCATAACAAGCGGCTTTCTATCTAGTATTATGTCACTGATGTCAGCTAGTCTGTATACCTTGTACATGTACTTGTAGTAAATAAAGATATTATTATTATTATATTATTATTAAAGTGATTTTTAACCAGCACTTTATATGCTAGCTATTGTTTTCATGTTATATATTTTCCAAAGCGAATATTTAGTAAAATAATTAAAATTATATTAAATAATAGTAAAATATGGCATATACATAGAGGTGTATAACTCAGTGATTATACGGTGAGAGTTGTTTATAATCCCTACTTTAGGGCTTAAGGTACAGGTGACCTGCAGTTAATATAATTTAAACTTAACCAGAAAGGCATAAAAGGTTTGAAGTAAGAATGAATAAAAAATAAATTAGATAACCTTTTCCTTGAAGGCGGTGGCTGTGGTAGGTGGTAGCTGGGCGCCACCTGAAGAGAAACTTACGACGGAGGAGATGTCGTAGTGTTTCAGGAAGGGCATCTCTACCAGAAACTTGGCCAGGTGGGGAACAATTGGGAAAATGTCATGCCACAAAAATCAAGTACGGAAAACTTTAGATAATCGTAGAAATATTAACGTTTTATAATATACATCTGGAATTTCAGATGAAGTTTGAGTATAATCAAAATATGATCTATGTTTACCTTGAAATTCTGAATAGTCTCAAGAAATTTTCTGGCTCTGAATCTTTGGACGAAAACAGCAGTGCCACCATATTGAAGACAGAGATGGAGCATAAAGTGACCATAGCTGTGGCACACGGGAATCACAAGGAGGACCACCTTGAAGCTTGCATTATTTGGCACTGTCCCCGGTGGAATGGCACTGGCCTCACACCTGGTGATCAAGTATTACATTGAGATTTTTCTTTAGAAATATCAGAAATATCTATGAGGTAACTGATCTTGGTCAAAAGCTCTAGCTCAGTGGAATTTCACCCTCCCTCCTTTTCCTGAAACTTTTCAAGGGTGGGATTAAATTATGGGAAATCAAATACAAAATGAGAGTTGTCACAGTTACTTTTTGCTGATGATACTGTGCTTTTGGGAGATTCTAACGAGAAGTTGTAAAGGTTAGTGGACGAGTTTGGGAGGGTGTGTAAAGAAAGTTGAACGTGAACATAGATAAGAGTAAGGTGATGAGGGTATCAAACGAGTTAGGTAAAGAAAAATTGGATATCACATTGGAGGGAGGGATTATGGAAGAAGTGAATGTATTCAGATATTTGGGAGTAGATATGTCAGCAGATGGGTTTATGAAGGACGAGGTTAACCATAGAATTTATGAAGGAAAAAAGGTGAGTGGGGCATTGAGGTATCTGTGGAGACAAAAGAACGGTATACTTGGAGGCAAAAAAAGGGAATGTACGAGAGTATAGTGGTACCAACACTCATATATGGGTGTGAAGCTTGGGTTGTAAATGCTGCAGCGAGGAGAAAGTAAGTAAGTTTATTCAGGTATACACAAATACCATTAAATACCTTAATATTATACACTGTAGGAGATATATGTTATTATACTATAAAGAATATATACTAGGAATAAGGTAAAAAGAGTTATTTACATTTACATGTGTGTTAGCTAAAAAAATAAAAAATCATTCTCCTCCCTTTCTGTCGCTACATTCATTAGGTACCTTTTGGTTCTCTTCTTGAACTGGTTCATGCTATGACTGGCTTTGACATGTGCAGGCAGTCTGTTCCATTCCTTTATTGCTGTACAATAAAAGGTGTTTGAAGCCTGGCCACTGACTGTGGGTACTACAAAGTTGTGCTCTCTCCCCCTAGTACTATGTCTGTTTTGGTTCCCAGCCTTGACAAAATTGGCAGCAAGATATTCTGGACTCTGTGAGCAATTTTATAAACTTGATTCAATTTAAGTTGTTTTACTCTGTCTTCAATATTCAGCATATCCAATTGTTGTAATTCATCCTGGCCTACATGTTCTCTTGGTCCCAGGTCCAGGATGAATCTTACCATTTTGTTCTGGGTGATTTGCAGTTTATCTTTCAGTTTTTTTTGTCAAGGCAGAGTACCATGAAGAGCAAGCGTAGTCCATATGACATTGTATAAGAACTAGACATAGGGTCCTGCGAGCCTCAGTAGGTAGACACTGTGCTTGTCTGTACAGGAATTTCAGTCTGATATTCGCTTTCTTTACTACACTGTTCCCTATCAATTCTCCTGACATGCATGGGTCAAAGGGGATTCCCAGATATTTTACTGAGGAAACTGAAGTGATGGATTCCCCATTACACCGGACATGCTATCGGCAGTGGTTTTTATTCTGTTTTGTTGATTTTGACAATTTGTTTCTTATTGTTAAGATATTACTTAAACCAGTCTATGGAACTTATGCCGATAGCTTGAAGTTTCTTACATAATACATTGTGGTTGACAGTATCGAAGGCCTTTTGCAAGTCTAAAGTTACCATTCTTATGAGGTTCCCTATCGACATTTCAGTTCTCATGTAATCCATCAGATTAATTAGGGAGGTGTCGGTTGAGTAAGATCTCCTAAAGCCTGATTGGTAACTATGAAGAATGTTGTTGTCACTAAGATATTTAACTACTTGACAGTACACCGCCCTCTTTAGAATTTTGGATATTACACTGAGTATATTAACAGGCCTATAGTTGCTGACATCAGACCTACTATTTTTATTGAAGATAGGAGTAAGTCTGGCCTCCTTGAACCCCTCTGGTACTGTATTAGTGGTGATGGACAAATTTATTATGTGATCAATGGGGATTGCCAGTTCAGATGCACCATCTTTTAGGAATTTAGACGGGATGTTATCTGGGCCGGTGCTCTTAGTTGGGTTTAACCTGCTTAGTTCTTTTTGCACGAAGTCATGAGATACACTTACTAGTCGACAACTGTTTGGAGTTACCCCTTTATTGGTATAGTATGTTTTAAACTTATCAGAGTCTGTGTTAAAGGTATTTGATGCAGCTGGTAGCTTACTTACTAGTGTTGATGCGACAGTTGTGTAGTATGAATTTTAACAATTTGCCACTTTAGTTGTTTCATGGCATACCGCGTTATCGACATTTAGTACTATGTTAGATCTATCTACGGGTTTATGGCTATACCCCAACTGTTTTAGTTGTTGCCAGAGCTTTCTAGGGTTATTCTTGTACTCTTCGGTTTTTGAGCAATAGTGCCTAGCCTTTGCGCCTTTTATAAGCCTCTGCACTCTGTTCCTCACCCTTTGGAATTCATTTAGCGCTGCAACATCCTGTCTGTTTGCCTTAAATCTTTTTATCAACTGGTCTCTGAATTTCATATTATCTAATATCTCAGTAGTCATCCAGGGTTCAGTTCTTCGTTTAATCTTAACCTCTTTAACTGGTGCAATATTATCAAGGATGGCAGCATTGTTTTGAATTTTTCCCCGGCATCATTTACGTCCGTGCCACTTGTTATCAATGACCAGTCACAATTGTGTAGCATATTTACCAGTGTTTCTTTATTGTAGTTTCTAGTTGACCTAATTTTTATTGTCCTGTGTAGGCCTATCCGTTCCCTAGTAATTTTCCTGGTACAGTAAATGATGAAATGATCACTAAGGCCTGTGGTAATGACGCCTGACTGACTAATGTTCTCAGGGCGGTTACAAAGTATGTGGTCAATTAGTGTGGCTGAGAACTGTGTGATCTGGGTTGGTGTATTAATTAGTTGAGTGTAACTATTTAAATCCAGAATTTGCTTATACCGTTATTTTGCTGTTGAAAACAGATGTTGAAGTCTCCCAGTATTACTGTCTCCACATTGTTATCAAGTCCGGACAATTCTCTCGGAAAGTCCTCTAAGAACTAGTCATGGGTGGGAGGGCGATAACTAGTTCCTACTAAGATGGGTTTGGTCTTGGGAAGCAACTCTTCAAACCATAGAATCTCCAGTTTATTGTCATTTAAATCAGGTCTTGGATTATAGGCTAAGTCGTTCATTATGTAGGCACATACCCCACCACCTTTTCTATTCCTATCTAAGTGTTTTATATTGTAACCTTCTATTTTGACCTCGTCGTCAGTCACCGTATCATCCAACCAGGATTCCGAGATGGATATAACTGCCGCTCTAGTTCTGTTAGCTAGAATCCTAATCTCTGCCAATTTTGGAAGAAGTGATCTTGCATTGACATGAATAAAGTGAAGGCCTGTTTTCCTAAGACAATCATAATCATCAATATATGGCAAGGGGTCATTAGCATTAAAAATAGGTAAATCAATGTCATCATTGCTAAAGGGTAACTGTGCCAAAGTGCATTTGTTACAAATAAAATGAAATCTGGCACCATTACCATAATTGAACACACATCCATTATGCACTTACCCCTTACACATTTTACATACGGTAAGTTTACTGTTCTTTTTTTCGTACCTTAGTACAGTGTATACATATGTCTGGTGGTGTCTGAGATATTAATAATGGCTCTGTTGTCTCACATTGACCTATCTGTGCATTACATAGAGAGTTAAGGTTATCATTCCAAGCTACTAGACCGTCATTATCCCCATGATTTATCTGTCTGTTTTGTACCTGTTTACCTGGAGTTTACCTGGAGAGAATTCCAGGGGTCAACGCCCCCGCGGCCCGGTCTGTGACCAGGCCTCATGTTGGACCAGAGCCTGATCAACCAGGCTGTTACTGCTGGCCGCACGCAGTCCAACGTACGAACCACAGCCTGGCTGGTCAGGTACCGACTTTGAGTGCCTGTCCAGTGCCTGCTTGAAGACAGCCAGGGGTTTGTTGGTAATCCCCTGATGTATGCTGGGAGGCAGTTGAACAATCTTGGGCCCCTGACACTTATTGTGTTGTTCCTCAACGTGCTAGTGGCACCCTGCTCTTCATTGGGGGATGTTACATCGCCTGCCGAGTCTTTGCTTTCGTAGGAGTGATTTTCGTGTGCAAGTTTGGTACTAATCCCTCGAGAATTTTCCATGTGTATATAATATTGTATCTCTCCCACCTGCGTTCTAGAGAGTACAGGTTTAGGAACTTCAAGGGTTCCCAGTAATTGAGGTGGTTTATCGCAGTTATGCGTGCCGTGAAGGTTCTCTGCACATTTTCAAGGTCAGCAATTTCACCCGCCTTGAAAGGTGCAGTTAGTGTGCAGCAATATTCCAGCCTAGATAGAACAAGCGATCTGTAAAGTGTCAACATGGGCTTGGCATCCCTGGTTTTGAAGGTTCTCATTATCCATCCTGTCATTTTTCTAGCAGATGCAATAGCTACGGTGATATGGTCCTTGAAGGTGAGATCCTTTGACATGATCACTCCCAGGTCTTTGACATTAGTTTTCGCTCTATTGTGTGGTTGGAATTAGTTTTGTACTCCGATGAGATTTTAATTTCTTCACTTTTTCCGTATCTGAGTAATTGAAATTTCTCATCATTGAACTTCATATTGTTTTCTGCAGCCCATTTAAAGATTTGGTTTATGTCTGCTTGGAGTCTTGCAGTGTCTTCAATGGTGGACACTGTCATACAGATTCGAGTTCCTGGATTAGTATGGAGGAAGCTGGAGGCAGTGGAGATGTCCTGTCTAAGTGCAATGTGTGTAAATATTATGCAGAGAATTCGTAGTGGAAATTAGAAGGTGTGGAGTTACAAAAAGTATTATTCAGAGAGCTGAAGAGGGGTTATTGAGGTGGTTTGGTCATTTAGAGAGGATGGAGCCAAATAGAATGACTTGGAGGGTGTATAAATCTGTGATGGAGGGGAGGAGGGGTAGGGGTCTTCCTTGGAAAGGATGGAGGAAGGGGGTCAGATGCCGTGCTCCTTCCTTAAGTGAATGTGATCTGACCTGACTAGGTTAGGGCATTGGCGTAAGCCGGTAGGAGAATTGGACCTGCCTCACATGGGCCAGTAGGCCTGCTGCAGTGTTCCTTCTTTCTTATATGGGTTAATTGAAATTTATTTCAGTTGATTTTGGGGAATGATGGTGGCAATTTCCCGTTTTAAGAAATCAGTGAAAATATTTAAGTGGTGAAAACTAGATATTTTATTGAGTTTTAATTTGTCTTATAACATTATATTTTTCTTACAATTTCGGCTTTATTTTCCTTTTCTTGATCCACAGTTTCAGCTCATAACTCGAGGTCTTTTCTGACCGACTTCAGAATATTCATCAGGAGTGAACTGTAACTACAGTTCTTGCAAATATTCACATGTACAAGTGGCCTGGTAGGCAACGCTCTCGCCTCCACACACTGAGTGTCTGTAGTTCGATCCCGGCAGGGTGGAAACACAGGGTGTGTTTCCTTACACCTGCTGTCCCCGTTCACCTAGCAAGTAGGTACCTGGGTGTTAGTCGACTGGTGTGGGTCGCATCCTGGGGAACAAGAATGAAGGACCACAATGGAAATAAGACAAGCAGTCCCTCGGTGACGCACTACTTTTCTTGGGTTATTCTGGATGGCTAACCCTCCAGGTTAAAACTCCGAAGAAAATCTCATCTCTAATATTTGCATGTCATGTAGTACATCCTGGATTTAGCTTCCCTGCAATAACTTAACAACGACTGTTTTGATCTGCTCCAAATTTTCACTCTTGTGTGTTCTTAGAAGAAGTTTAAGGTTGCTATTGGAGTTGAAGTTACCAATTTGGTAATTCATTTTTAAATGGTGTGATATTTTTGACCCTGAAATATCTTGACTGTGCCGCCTTTTAGTCCATGTCAGCGCAAATCTGCAAATCAATTAACATTGTTGAAAACTTGGAATCATATGATTCCGCTCAATAACTTGAGAATGCCTCATCTGATCGCCTTCAATCTTCTAATATAATTTTGTCTCACTTAGAGATTTGTTGTGTTAGCGGGGTTTCTTGCTTTTATCATGACAGTTTTAATAATCAAAATATTGAGGTATCATACTATGAACCCGAAAAATTTAAGAAATAGTATATAAAAGACTTCAAACCAACAAAATGCAAATTTTTGCGCAATTTAGCTGTCCAAGAGATATTAATTTTTATCTAAAACCTACAACAAATAATAAATTTTAATCTAAATGATTTGTTCACGTATACGTAAAACACATATATACACTCGACAGCCTTATAGTAATTGAAGTTAAAGCCCAGATGTGACAGTGGTGACATCTGCCGGAGGTCATGGGCACATCACAGGCTTTCAGCTTATAATCATGTTCACGCTGTCTTCTCCAGAAACAAGAGCCATGACTCGCTGGTGCTCCATGGCTTAGTTCAGTTGCTGTCTATAGTTCACCTACCTAGTTACTAGTTACTGTACTCACTTTAACAACTCCAGAGCAGTCGTTGACGACTTTGGTCCCTCAAGTCCCAGCATTTTCAGTTGTACATAAGAACATAAGAAAGAAGGAACACTACAGCAGGCCTACTTTCCCATGCGAGGCAGGTCCAATTCTCCCACCGACTTAAGCCAATGCCCTGACCTAGTCAGGTCAGTCACATTCACTTAAGGGAGGAGCACGGTATCTGACCTAGTAGCACAAGCTAGTCAGGTCCAACTCACACCCACTCATGTATTTATCTAATCTATTTTAAAGCTACACAACGTCTTAGCTTCTATGATGGTACTCGGGAGTTTGTTCCACTCATCCACAACTCTATTACCAAACCAGTGCTTTCCTATATCCTTCCTGAATCTGAATTTTTCCAATTTAAAACCATTACTGCGAGTCCTGTCAACACTAGATATTTTTAGCACGCTATTTACATTCCCTTTATTAATTCCTATTTTCCATTTATACACCTCAATCATATCCTCCCTAATTCTACGCCTTTCTAGAGTGCAGATTCAAGGCGCTCAGTCTATCCTCATAGGGAAGATTTCTGATACATGGAATCAACTTAGTCATCCTCCTTTGTACGTTTTCCAGAGCATTTATATCCATTCTGTAATACGGTGACCAAAACTGTGCAGCATAATCTAGATGAGGCCTAACCAAGGATATATAGAGTTGAAGAACAACCTGAGGACTTCTATTATTTATACTTCTTGATATGAAGCCAAGGATTCTGTTAGCTCTATTGCGAACACTTATGCACTGTTGTCTTGGTTTCAGATTACTGCTAACCAGAACTTCTAAATCCTTTTCGCAATCTGTAATATTAAGATCTACATTATTTAGTTAATATGTGGCATGGTTATTTTCCTGTCCAACATTTAGAACTTTGCATTTGTCTGTATTAAACTGCATCTGCCACTTCTCGACCACTGCATCAGTCTATTCAAATCCTCCTGGAGTGCTCCAATGTCCTCATTTGAATGAATTGGACGGCCTATTTTGGTGTCATCAGCAAATTTCCCTATGTCGCTATTTATTCCCTCATCTACGTCGTTTATGTAAATTGTGAACAACAAGGGGCCCAACACTGACCCCTGTGGAAGTCCGCTTGTGATGTGCCCCCACTCCGACTTCTCCCCATTTATGCAAACTCTCTGCTGCCTATTTGTCAACCATGCCTCTACCCAGGAAAAAAATTCTCCTCCTATTCCGTGTGCCTTAAGTTTTCTCAACAGCCTCTGATGTGGAACTCTGTCCAAAGCCTTACTGAAGTCCATATACACATATCATATTCAATACCATGATCTACCTTCAAATACCTTAGTGAAGAAAGTTAGTAAATTCGTAAAGCAGGAACGCCCCTTTATAAAACCGTGCTGAGATTCATTAATCAATTTATGTCTTTCAAGTAGGCATTGAAAAGTTCACACATTTCCTTATCACTGTCAGTGATCTGTCATGAGTTACTCTTAAGTGGGCCTATCTTGTCCCTAATCCCTTTCTAAGTTTAGGGCCCAAAGGGGCCCCCAGTCTATCCTCATAGGGGAAAATTTCATTCATGGAAACCTTTGTCATCCTCCTTTGTTTGTTTTCCAGGCATTTTTATCCCTTCTGTAATCGGTGACCCAAAAATGGCAGCAAAAATCTAATGAGGCCTAAACCCAAAATATGGGGTTTAAGAAAACCTGGGGTTTCCCATTATTTTTAAATTCTTGAAAGAAGCCAAGGATTTGTTAGCTTTATTTCAAACCCTTTTGCACCCGTTGTCTTGGTTTCGGTTATTAACCCGAACTTTTTAAATCCTTTTCGCAATCCGTAATTTTTAAGATCTACATTATTTAGTTTTTTTTTGTGGCATGGTTATTTTTGTCCAACATTTTGAACTTTGCATTTGTCTTGTTTAAACTGCATCTGCCACTTCTCCCACCACTGCATCAGTCTATTCAAATCCTCCTGGAGTGCTCCAATGTCCTCATT
>WNWK01051339.1:0-12514 GCA_009830355.1 Cherax destructor
TAGAATCAGTTTTCTTGACCTTCTAGAAACTCTACCCAAACAGATTCTGTTAATGATCCATCTATTTTTATGCCTGTTTTTATGCAGAATTTAATTTTTACATACAATGCAACTCCACCCCTTTCCCATTATATCTATCTACATGGAACAACTTAAACCCCTGAATATGACACTCAGCAATCATATCCCGACTCTTGGTATTATACCATGTTTCAGTTATTAAACCTAAGGAGTGGCATCGTTACCTACCCTGTGCATTGTTTGCCATGGGGGAAGTTCCCAGTGATTCATTAGGGTTCTCACCCTTGAACTTCTCTATGGTAGACAGGCCAGAGGTCCACTATCAATCCTTCATGACTTATGGACTAATGAAGAAGGAAGTGCTGAGGTTCAGTCTTCTTATCAGTTTCTCCTTGACTTAAGATCTAAACTAGAGGAGACCTCTGACTTAGTGTCTCAAAACTTAATTTTATCCATGAACCAATATAAACCTATTTTGATGCAAAGAGTCAGAGGAGAAGTTTTAATGTAGGTGATGAAGTTCTGGTACTTTTACCAATAAAGGCAAATAAATTATTAGTGGCCTGGAAAGGCCCTTACAAAGTACTAAAGATTTGTGGGAAGGTTGATTACCTCATTGAAGTAAAAGGGAAGCCTAAGCTGTATCATATCAACATTCTTAAAAAGTATTACAGGAGAAACACTGTAAATTGTCTGAATACTTTTGATGTTGTTTTTCCTCATAAACATGAGTCAATCCCGGAGGAGTGTAATGTGTGTGTTATTGACACATCTGAGGTAGAAGATGAGGAACTGCCTGATGTTGTAACTCTAGAACCCTCAGTTCCTACTAACTTAAATATTAATGATTCATTGGACAGAGGCAAGAAACATGATCTCCTTAAATTTTAAAGGCTTTTTCAGATGTCTTTACTGACATTCCTGGGTTAACCTCCACGGTTATCCATAAGATTAATTTAGTCACTGACACTCCCATCAAACGCAAATTATACCCTGTGCCAGTTCATCTTAGGAGGCATTCGACCGAGAAGTAGACAGATTATTAAAATTTAACATCATAGAACCTTCAGTTTCTTCATATTGTTCACCAGTGGTCATGGTTAAGAAAGAACATAATTCCTATAGACTTGCTATTGATTTTAGAGGACTGAATGCTATCACTCGGTGGATGCTGAACCTATGCCTATCATAGATAACGACCTCCATAAGTTTTATGATGCCACTTTCTTTACAGAAATTGATATCTCACAAGCATATCATCAAGTGTTAGAGCCTTCATCCAAGCAGTACACCGCCTTTCCTACCCACCAAGGTCTCATGCAATATAGGACAATGCCTTTTGGTCTCGTAACAGCCTGTGCTACCTACGTAAGACTGATGAAGAAAGTTCTGGGTGATATGCCTAACGTGTCCGTTTATTTTGACAATATTTACGTCATGACATCTACTTGGGATGAACACATCCAGACTTTGACGTCAGTCTTGCGCAGGTTACGTGCACATGGCCTCACTGAAAAAACCAAAGAAGTGCTTTCTGGCATACAACCAGATTAGATATCTAGGCTTTGTTCTAGCAGATAACTCCTATACAACCTCTTCCCCAGAAAATCAAAGCCTTAACAGAGTTTACATTCCCAAGAACGAAAAACTCATGCGTAGCTTCCTCGGTTCTGTTAATTTCATGCTAAATTTATCCCCAATATTACTAACCTCACCGGAAGTTTATCGGACTACCTTAAGAAGCTTAACACAAACCCGCACATATAGAGGACTGGCTTGGCCCGACTTGGACCATTTACAAATGGTCCAAGTCGAAACTCGTCGTAACCCTCTTTATATGTGCGGGTTTGTGTGTATTGTTCCAGTCACGTATTGTGCCTTTTTTGTTATTTAAGAAGTCTGTGAGGGAGCCTCTTGAACTTTCCGACATAGCTCGAGAAAAGTTTAATGAACTTAAAGCAATATTCTCTAAGATTCCAGATATTAGCAAACCTTTTTGCTTAAGGACTGATGCCTCCAATACAGGTTTAGGTGCCGTATTATTGCAGTATCATGACGGTACCCCTTTCCCTGTATGTTTCCTGAGTCGGAAACTTCTACCGGCCGAAACTAGATACTCAACCATTGAAAATGAATGCTTAGGCCTTGTGTGGGGTATCTCCAAACTTAAGTTCTATTTACTGGGGAAAGAATTCATTCTTGAAACAGATCATAAACCATTGGTATACCTAGAAACTTTTAAGGGAACCAACAGTCGCCTCTTGAGGTGGACATTGGCACTCCAGGCTTTAAAGTTTCATATTGTGTATATCAATGGTTCATCTAATTATTTCTCTGACTGGTTAATTGGTTTAGTGCTTCTATTTGATTATAATAATAATCTGACTGGTTAAGTCGTGACAGTCAGTAGAATATTTGTACTTATGCGACTTTCATTTTTTTTTGGGACTTTTACCTCATAATTTCTACTTCTATTCCTTGACTAGCAGTCTTGGTATGGGGGAGTGTGAGGGAAAAGTCCATAGATAGGAGTGATGAAAGTGTGAAGGTATGTAGAGTGATGGTTGAGTGGTAGTTTGCTGGTTAAGGTGGGGTGAGTGTCTCGCTGCTGCTATACCCCCCACCCTTTTTCACCCGGTGAGAGGTGTAATGCTGGGCTCCGGCTGCCGGTTGAAATCACTTGACTGACCACGCTCGATCCCACTATAAGTACTTCACGGCTGCTCGTATCTTCATTATTTTAGGTGTAAGAGCTTCACTCTAATTATTTTTGGAGCTTCACTCATGTTTAAAAACTTTCACTTCTGCTATGTCCTGCCTTGGTTTGGTAGAGTAAATTATTACAGTTTCGCCATTTCTTTTAAAGGCCTTATGCCTACTATGTAAATTAATGCTAGAGTGGTGAGTAATTATTGTGGTTTCCTTCACAGTCCTCTGTGTCCGCTCGGATCATCGGATTCAAGGCTGAGTGGGTGGCCGGCGTACTCAACAATTGAGAAACAGAGTTACTCCATTCCTGCACTACCACCAGTAGTACCTCAGTACACACTTAAGAAACATCAGGCAACTGGACGTCACTAAGGGACAACTTTCAACTGAGTCCCTGACATCATCTGTGACATTGTAACAGTTTGGAAGACTGTTGATTTGTGGAAAACACTGAGGCAACAACAACAACAACACCACCACGAGGATTCATTGCTTCAGTTATAAGACCACAGCTGTAAATATTTAGCTTTGAATCATATATATCTTTTTGTTTTCATTTTTCATTTTTCTTTAATATAGGATTATTATAATCATATTTACTTATTTATTATTTAAATGTCATTCTATTAAAATAGTGTTAATTTTTCTTGTTATTAGTATTTTTCTATTATACTTTTCCTGAGAAGATTGGCGACAACCTTTCACATGGGTCGTGAACACAAGGTTCTCCTTGTTACTGGGTCGTGAACCCAGGGTTCTTCTTGTTACTGGGTCGTGAACCCAGGGTTCTTCTTTTTACTGGGTCGTGAACCCAAGGGTTCTCCTTGTTACTGGGTGGTGAACCCAAGGTTCTCCTTTTTACTGGGTCGTGAACCCAAGGTTCTCCTTGTTACTGGGTCGTGAACCCAGGGTTCTCCTTGTTACTGGGTCGTGAACCCAAGGTTCTCCATTCCTGCACTACCACCAGTAGTACCTCAGTACACACTTAAGAAACATCAGGCAACTGACGTCACTAAGGGACAAACCCAAATGAGTCCCTGACATCATCTGGACATTGTAACAGTTTGAAGACTGTTGTTTGTGGAAAACACTGAGGCAACAACACCAACAACAACAACACCACCACGAGGATTCATTGCTTCAGTTATAAGACCACAGCTGTAAATATTTAGCTTTGAATCATATATATCTTTTTGTTTTCATTTTTCATTTTTTTAATATAGATTAAATATAATCATATTTACTTATTTATTATTTAAATGTCATTCTATTAAAATAGTGTTAATTTTTCCCTTTTTATTAGTATTTTTCATTATAATTTCTCTGAGAAGATTGGCGACAACCTTCACATGGGTCGTGAAAAAACAAGGTTCTCCTTGTTACTGGGTCGTGAACCCAGGGTTTTTTCTTGTTACTGGGTCGTGAACCCAGGGTTTTTTTTTACTGGGTCGTGAACCCAAGGGTTCTCCTTGTTACTGGGTGGTGAACCCAAGGTTCTCCTTTTTACTGGGTCGTGAACCCAAGGTTCTCCTTGTTACTGGGCCCTGAACCCAGGGTTCTCCTTGTTACTGGGTTTGGAAACCCCAAAGGGTTTTCCTTGTTACTGAGTCGTGAACCAAGTGTTCTTGTTACTGAGTGGTGAACCCCAAGGTTCTCCTTGTTACTGGGGGGGAAAAAACCCTGGGGTTCTCCTTGAATGGGGCGTGAACCCAAGGTTCTCCTTGTTACTGGGTCGTGAACCCAGGGTTCTCCTTGTTACTGGGTCGTGAATCCAAGGTTCTCCTTGTTACTGAGTCGTGAACCAAGTGTTCTTGTTACTGAGTGGTGAACCTAAGGTTCTCCTTGTTACTGGGTGGTGAACCCATGATTCTCCTTGTTACTGGGTCGTGAACCCAAGGTTCTCCTTGTTACTGGGTCGTGAACCCAGGGTTCTTTGTTACTGGGCCCGGGGAAACCCCGGATTCTCTTTTGATACTGGGTCGTGAACCCAGGATTCTCCTTGATACTGGGTCGTGAACCCAGGATTCTCCCTTTATACTTTGGTGAATCCCAGGTTCTCCTTTTTTCTGGGTTGGGGAAACCCAAGGTTCTCCTTGTTACTGGCTGATGGGAAACCCCAAAGGGTTTTCCTTTTTACTGGGTCGTGAACCCAAGGCTCCTTTTTACTGGGTCGTGAACCAAAGGTTCTCCTTGTTACTGGGTCGTTAACCCAGGGTTCTTCTTGTAACTCGGTCGTGAACCCAGGGGTTTTTCTTGTTACGGGGCGTGAACCCAGGGTTCTTCTTGTTACTGGGTCGTGAACCCAGGGTTCTTGTTACTGGGTCGGGAACCCCAGGGTTCTTTCTTGTTACTGGGTCGTTAACCCAGGGTTCTTCTTGTTACTGGGTCGTGAACCCAGGGTTCTGCAGGAAATAGTGTTGGCAGGACTCTGCTGGGAAAGACTTAGGTAGCGGATCGTTCGTTACGTATAAGATGTATCAAGTCAGCTGTTAATATGCAATACATAAACAGTACAGTAACACAAAAAAATAAAATAACTCATTAAACAGTATAATAACAATAAAACAGTATAGTGACAAATATTTTCTATGAAATATGAATGTGCATTATGGTTCTTACGAGTAATAAGAATGGGAAAGGTGAGTCAGCTAAATCTACTAAGAGAAAGGTTGTGATGAAACTGAGTAGAAAATTTTAATTACTGGATATACTTTAGTGATAACATGGCAAATTTATCATATTTTTAAAAAGTTTAGAATTCAACACCTTGCCTGATGTGTCAACTCCCAAGAACAATTTGCCTTACTAGCTCCTATCTAACACACTCACACAAGCTCGTTGAATGTTAAAGTCCCTTGCACACAAAACCTCTTTTACCCTTCCTCCAACCTTTCCTAGATTCAGATTCAGATATACTTTATTTCTGATAATATTACAAAGTGGGGTGTACATATGTTATTTATACATTTTATGAATTAGTTATTACAAGAAGGCCAATAATATGCCCAGGTAGGTCTAGGCATTTCAGGCAGTCTTATGATAGATCTTTACTCAATAGTGACACAATGAATATACTGGATAATAAGGTTAGTAATTGGAGTAGATTAGACTATTTTACAAAATTGAGGTACTGTAGTTCAAACATTTAAATTTAATAATTAGTTTATATATTAATGGTAAAGGTGATGTATTGCTATAATACAGTTTCTATATTGGAGTGTCTTAGGCAAACTTATGACTAGCTTAAGAATTATGAAGCAATAGTCGTGATAGAATTTTGGTTACAGTCATGTGCAATTAAGGGTAATCACAGATATCAATAAGTGTATTTTGCTGTGGATATGTGCAAGATAAAGTAGTTTTCATGTGGTTAGCTACCGGTTGGGATCGTAGGTGAGATAAGATGTTTTTTAACGGTGCTTCCTAGGGCAACCCTTACCCCACCTTCCTCCACTACAGATTTATACACCTTCCAAGTCATCCTATTTTTGCTCCACCTTCTTCAAATGTCCAAACCACCTCAACAACCCCTCCCTCAGCCCTCTGATACAATACTTAGTAACCTCGCACCTCCTCCTAATCTTTTCAAGCTAAAAATTCTCTGCATAATATTTACACCACACATTGCCCTCAGACATGACATCTCTACTGCCTCTAGCCGCCGCCTGCTGCAGAATTCACAACCCATGCTTCACATCCATATACACAACCCACATGCTTTCACACTCCATATACAAAGGGACCCCCGAAGCTTCGTAAAACTTCACTCCTGAAGTCTGCTCAAGTGCCATTACCGAACGACTTACTCCCCTTAAGGAAAAATTTCACGAGGTTAGTCTATTATTTCAGACCCCCAAAATACACTTCCACAAGAACTTACAAAATTATACATACATAATTGCACAATTTCCGGGGTATTTGTTAACCGAGGTCCACTGTACACCCATAGAGTGCAGGTACCACTATATTCTCATACAGTCCCCTTTTGCCTCCATGGATAACATTCTCCTTGGTCTCCATAGAAGCCTCAATGCGCTAAGCACCTTTTCCCAATTCTTTGATTCATCTCATCTTTCATTGACTTATCTGCCAACAAGTCCACTCCCCAAATTTTTCAACAAGCTGGCCATCTCTCACTGAGGCAGGGGGTGACCAAGAAAAGCAACACTTTCTACCATCAGTCACACATAATCACCGCCCTTTGCAGAGGCGCTCAGATATGACAATTCAGATGTCACTCCAAACAGCAAATATACCAAACCCTCCCCTAAAGTGCAAGGCACTGTCCTTTAAATCTCCAGGACTCAAGTCCCGGCTAACTGGCTTCCCCAAATCCCTTTCACAAATATTACCCTGCTCACACTCCAATAGCTCGTCAAGTTCCAAAACCATTCGGTCTTCATTCTCTCCCTATCTAACACGCTCACATATGCCTGCTGTGCGTCCATGCCCTTGCACATAAAACTTTTTAACCCCTCCCTCCATCCTTTCCTCGGATGACCCCTACCCTTCTTCCCTCCACTTCAGATTTATATATACCTTCCAAGTCATTCTATTTGCCCATCCTCTCTAAATAACCAAAACCATCTCAACAAACCCTCCTCAGCCCTCTGAATAATACTTTTAGCAACACCACACCTCCTAATTTACACACTATGAATTCTCTGCATAATATTTACACCACACATTGCCCTTAGAAACGACATTCCTCCCACTGCCTCCAGCCTCCTTTCACTGCAGCATTTACAAACCAGGCTTCACACCCATAGAAGAGTATTGGTACCACTATGCTCTTGTACATTACGTTTTCGCCTCCATGGACAACATTTGTTCTCTGAATATCTGAATATGTTCCCAAATATCTGAACATATTCACTTCCTCCATAGTCCCTCCTTCCAATCTGATATCAAATCTTTTGTTACCCTCATCACCTGCTCTTTCCTATGTTTACTTTTAATTTCCCTTTTTACATGTGCTCCAAAATTCATCTACCAATCTGCAACTTCTCTTGTGAATCTTCCAAAAGCACAGTGTCATTGGCAAAAAGCAACTGTGACAACTCCCACTTTGTATTAGATTCTGCATATTTTCATGCCACACTTTCCAACACTTCCTTTACAACCCCATATAACTATGTTAAACAACCATAGTGGACATTTACAGATCCCTGCCTAAGGCCTACTTACTGGAAAACAATCTCCCTCTCTCTCTCTCCTACATACGCTAACCTGAGCCTATCCTCATAAAAACTAATTGCTTTTAGTAACCTAACACCTATTCCATACACTTGCAACATCTGCCACATTGCTCAATTATCCATCTTCATAGGGAATATAATACTATCCACCCTTTCATACGATGGATAGCATTATATACCCACATTAATTGGTAAGACATATTTAGCCAGTATACACAAAACCCTTATCTGTTATTTCCAGAGCGATGATAGTACAGTAGGGCCCCCGCTATGGCGGCGTTCCCGCTAATACAGACATTTCAAACTATGACCAAAACTGCTATACGGCTCCCAACCTGATCCTACGGTCACAGCACCACACCTGGTTTGTTTACATTATCCGTGAGTTCCGTGTGTATTGCGTTTTCCATTATGTCTGGAAACTTTCCAAAATTTCAAGTGTTTTAAAGTTATTTCATGTTTTATATATACGTACAGTGGTACCTCGATTTACGATATTTTTTCATTCCGAGAATGCTGTTCAAGTGCTATTACTAAACGAATTTATCCCCATAAGGAATGATGTAAAATAGACTTGTCCTTTTAGACTCCCCAAAATTACACTTACAAAAGCATTTAAAAAAATAAACTTACATAAAAGGGTGAGTTTGGGGATCATTCGTAAGTCGAGGTACCACTGTACTCTGATAATTATACTTGTGTGTACCTGTACCTCCAAATAAAATTACACACTGTGCTGGCATGTATGTACACATTAAAAATCACTAAGAGTGTCTATTAGTCTTGAGGACACCAACATTTATAATTATAATGTAATATTAATAATACACAATACATAATAATCACCGAGAGGCGAATTAAATAATGTATATTACTTTTTAATATAAACATTTTCATTAATCCATCTATGATATTTTTTCAAAATTATATAATACACACACTACATAACATAGCAAACATGATAAATACACTCCCACAGAATAAATTAACATTTAATATGAGATGTTACATGAACTGAAAACCAGACATGTTCCCTCGTCTGGTTGTTTACATAACTCCACGTCTCTCTCCTCTCTGAGACATTTATTCATTCTCTCTCTCTTGTTTATTCTGCCTACCTCAAGCACTCACCTCTCACCCTACACTAACACTACAAATATTTTAAGGTAAGTAATGAGTGTACACTGTATAAGCATTTTATCGCTCTAGGCGCTTTTAACCCCTAACTGTCCAAACGTGATCTACGTTTGGCCGCTAGCGCCTCCAAACGTAGATCTACGTCTTATTTTTCCTGCTCTCCAAATTTGGCACAACTGGCCTAAGATGCCTGGTCAGCAGTAGAATGGGTCTTAACCCGTGGTGTGCGCTGTATTAAAAAATCTGGACCACTAAGTACCTTAGGGAGCACCAGTTCCAATGAGTGCCAGCTAGAGCAAACAGCGCGGCAAACACCAAGGATTCACTGATGTCATGTCGTATTATCACTCCCCTTTAAGAGGAAAGTGTCATCCTGCCAGAACCTATAACCTATGCTCTAAATAAAAGAAACAGTTCTGGAACTGTAATTTCAGCATGCTGGCTGGCTGATTGGCTGCTCCCTATTCCGTCTGTCTGTATTCATCTCTGTCTCTATATCTGTTATCTCTCTATCTCATAGGAACACATATGTAAATACAATATATTGGTGATAACCCAAAATGCCCTAAATAAAAAGAAACAGTTCTGGAACTGTAATTTTGGCAGGCAGGCTGGCTAGCCAGTGGCTGGCTGGCTGGCCAGCCAGCCAGCTGAGAAGCTTGGAGATGTGCTTATGAAATTCTAAGCTGAGAAGCTTGAGATGCTTATGAAATTTCACCAAGCTGAGAAGCTTGAGATGCTTATGAAATTTCCGTTGAGAAGCTTGGAGATGTGCTTATGAAATTTCAAGCTGAGAAGCTTGGAGATGCTTATGAAATTTCGCTTCAAATCCATATGACTACACGGCTGATATTTCCAAAGCTTTCTTAAAGAGTAGGACTACAAGAAATAGATAGAGATTATACTGATTCTTGTGGCCTGAAAATCCACATGACCCAAAAAAAGTCCTGAAAAAACTTTCGTTTCAAGTCAGTATTATTTGGTGCAACATCCTCTCCATTTTTGCTAGAAGCTTTTTTTTAAACACATTAAAAAAAATAAAAAAGGGGTCCCAAAAAAAGAAATCTTAAAAAAAAGTTTCTTTTGTGGACAATTTTCCCCAAAGGGATTGGGAAAAAAGGGAAGATTTGAAATCCTTATACAGAGAAGCTAAAAAGGGGGAAAAAAAAGGGAAAAAATATCCCCCAAGGATGGGAATAAAAATTTCCCCAAATCAATTCTTTCTTTCTTTCAACATTTGGGGCCCTTTTTCCCCCCGGGAAAAGGGGGGGGCCCCAAAAAAAACGAAAATTTCCCCTTTTTTTTATTTAGCAATTTTTACAGGGGGGAAAAAGGGGTTTAAAAAACCCCCCTTTCTCTTGGCTTTTTTTGTGCCCCTTTCGACACGCATGGCTTAGGGGGGAAAAAATTCTGTGCCCCTTCCCCATGGAGATAAGAGGAAAAAAGGGGGCAAAATAAAAAAAAAGAAGAAAAAACCCCGAGGGGGTGTATACGATACAGTGGCCCCGCTATTGAAGGGGCCCCGGGAATAAAAAAATATGTCATTTGGGAAAAAGAAAATTGATATCTTCATGCAAACAAAATATCACGATTAACAAAATGGCCCCAAGCCTGTCCGCCCAGGCGCTTGGGGGCCAGCCCCCCGTTGCACTCGAGAAACAATACCCCGCAGGGTCATCCAGACATTTCACACTTAATTATAATTGTTTGGAGTTTTTTCCCCAAAAAAGTGAGGCAGTGGTGGGGGGAGTGGGGGTTTGGGGGGGAGTGGGGAGAGGGAGTGGTGGTAGGGGCCCGGGGGGGGAGGCAGTGGTGGGGGGGCAGTGGTGGTTGGGGCAGTGGTAGAGGCAGTGGTGGTTGAGGCGGGGGTGGGGGGGGGGGCAGTGGTAAAAAGGAGTGGGGGGGGGAGGGCGGGTGGTGGGGAGGCAGTGGTGGAAAAAGGCAGTGGTGGAAAGGGGAGTGGTGGTGGGGGGGCAGTGGTGGTAGGGCAGTGGGGGGGGGGCCCCCGGTGGTGGTAGGGCAGTGGGGGTGAGGCAGTGGTGGTAGAGGCAGTGGTGGTAGGGCAGGGTGGTAGGGGGCAGTGGTAGGGCAGTGGTATTTAAAAGGGGTTTTGGTGGGAGGCAGAATTGGTAGGGGCAGGGTGGTAGAGGGCAGTGGTTGAGGCAGTGGGGTAAAAAAAAGGATTAAATGAAGGTTTCGGGGGGGGGTTTTTGAAAACAAACCAGTTGTTATTGCTGTTCCAGCCGGGAAAAATTGTTTTCCCTTTTTTCCCCCTTAAAGGGCTGACGGGAAAAGTGATCTAATGCAGATAGCATTACAAACTCCGTTTTCTCTTATACTAACATGTTTTGAAGGGAAAAAAAATGGGAAGATGTTTTCACAGCTGTGGGGAAGGGAAAGCCCCCACCCAGTGTCCCCACCAGCCCCCATTCGTAAAGACATAAAATTTTTTTAATTCTAGGTGTATATCAGGTTTTTTTTTATTTATATTGTTTTTTTCTATTAGATGAATTGTGATAGATATATTTCCTTGGTTGATAATGGTTCACAGTGAAATACTATTTTGTCATGCCTCCTGAACAGGGAAAGGATTAATTTATTTTCCCTTATTTTTTGGGGAAAAAATTTAAACCAAACCCTTAACATTTTGAGAACTGGGTCCTGGGCGGTTAAATTGAAGGGGGGTCCCCTGTATATGCTTGTACATGAATGTGCAGTGTGACCTAAGTGGAAGAAGTAGCAAGATGCCCGGAAAACTTTGCATGTTTTATGGGAAAAGAAAAAAACAGGCCCAAACCTACCATTTATGTAAAACAATTACAGGCTTGTTTTTCACTCCTGGCAGGACGGTAAATCCTCCCCCGGGCGGTTGCTGTCTACCAACCTACTACCCAGGTTCAACTAATTTTAGGGAAAAAAAGAAGATTTCCCCGAAGCTGAAATTCCCCGATTGCCCTGCTTGGACTTAAATTGGAACACACAGGAAGACACTTTTTTAGTCTCAAAAGGATAAATAATAAATCATGGGGCCCCACCAAACGTAGTTTATTAAAGGGACGTATCACAATGTTTTTATCCCCTGGGGCTCCCCCCTCACCAATTACCATAAAGGTAAAAAAAGTTTTGCAAAATGCATGGAAACTCAAAATAGGTTGGGGTGAGAACTTACCTTTTAGGAAAAGAGCAAACATTTTTTAAATATCCCCAGGTTTAAACAACTTCCCTTTAAATGAAATTTCCCAGACAAATAGGTCAAGAGGGAACAAGTATACATTACATAATAATAATAATAATAAAAATTTAAAAATAATAATAATAATAATAATAATAATAATCATAGTAATAATCCCTAATTTAAAAATCAAAAAATAATCATAATTTAAAAATCATAATAAAATCATAATAATAATCAAAATAATATTAAAATCATAATAATAATCATAATAATA
>WNWK01051340.1:0-12513 GCA_009830355.1 Cherax destructor
TTTATGAATTTTATTTAAATTGTGAAAATAATATTTTAATAAAATATGATTTTATTCAGAAATTAAATAAATCTTTTTAAAAATTCTAAATTTATAAATATTAAAATGTAAAATTAGTTTTTATAAAAATGATTTTGAAAAACTAAACTAAAATCTGAATAATCAAAAACATTTTTGCTTTAATTTTCATGATTTTCGAATAAATGAAATTCTATAAAAAATTGATTTTTTAGTTTTTAATGGATTTTTTAAAAATGTAAAAATTTAAATTCAAAAGTATAAAATATTTTATGCATTTTTACGATTTAATTTTCAGGATTTTTGAAAAATATTTTTTAATAAAATATACTTATAATTCTAAAAGAAAATTAAAATTTGTTATTTTCATAAATTTCAATTGCATAAAATTATTTAAAATGGAAAATTAATTTTACTAAAATATTTTAGAAAAAACTCTAAAAGTAAATTCAAAAATCATTACATTTTTTACTTTTTAATTCAGTATTTTTAAAATTGAAATATTTATAAAAATGATTTTTAGATTAAGATTTTAAAAATTAAAATAAATATAAATAAAAACTTATTTTTTGCTTTTTAATTTTCATTTTTCGGATTATAAAACTATTTTAAATAAATATCTATAGAGTTTAATGATAAAATTAAATTATTTATTTCATAAATTCAATCAGTAAATTATTTAGAGATAAATTTTAGGTAATGATTTAATAGAAAATGTCTAAAGTAAATTCAAAAAAACATTTTGCAATTTTCTAAATTTAATGTGATTATTTAAATAAATAATATTTATAAAAATAGTTTTTATAGATTTAAGTTTTAAAAGTAAATAGCATTAAATAATTTAACATTTTTCTGAGCTTTTTAATGTTTCATGTATTTTCGAAAATAATATGAAATATTCTATAAAAATATTGATTTTTATAGATTTTTAATGGAGATTTTTTAAAAATATTAAATAATTAATATAATATTCAAAATTATAACTGATTTTATTGCATTTTTTGACGATTAAATGTAGTATTTTAGGATTTTTGAAAACTAATTTTTGATAAAATATACCAGTAGAAGCTTCCTAAAGAAAATCATAAAATTTTGCTTACTTTTCCCATAAATTTCAATTGCATGAAATTTATTTAAAAGTGTGAAAATTAAGATTTTAGCTAAAAATGAGTTTTGTAGAAAAGCATCAAACCGTTTAAAACGTCGAAATATTAATAAAATACATTTTAGACATTTTTCTGAGCTTTTTAATGTTTCATGTATTTTTCGAAAATAATATGAAATATTCTATAAAATTATGATTTTTATAGATTTTTAATGGGATTTTTTAAAAATATGTAAATAATTTTATTTTCAAAATTCAATTATGAAATTTATTAAATTGAAATTAAGTTTTGCTAAAGGTTTTTAAAAACATAATAAAATCGAAATATCCTAAAATAAATTGCATTTTGAGTTAAGGATTTTCAGATTTGAAATATTTTTATAAAATATACTGTAAGTTCAAAGAAAACTATTTGCTTATTTTCATAAATTTCAATTAGTAAAATTATTTAAAAGTGTGAAAATAAGTATTTTAGCAAATATTTTGTGAAAAATAAACGCTTAACGTCGAAATACAAAAATACGATTTCGCATATTTTTCTGAGCTTTTTAATGTTTCATGTATTTTTCGAAAATAATATGAAATATTCTATAAAAATATTGATTTTTATAGATTTTTAATGGGATTTTTTAAAAATATGTAAATAATTATTAAATATTCAAAAATGCTATAAAACGATATTTTATTGCATTTTTGACGATTTAAGGCATTTTCAGGATTTTCTGAAAACTATTTTTTAGATAAAATATACCTATGAGTAAGCTTCCTAAAAGAAAATCATAAAATTTTGCTTACTTTTCCCATAAATTTCAATTGCAGTAGAAATTCTATTTAAAAGTGTGAAAATCTAAGTATTTTAGCTGAAAAATGAGTTTTGTCAGAAAAGCATCAAACCGCTCTAAAACGTCGAAATATGCCATAAAATACGATTTTAGCACATTTTTCTGAGCTTTTTAATGTTTCATGTATTTTTCGAAAATAATATGAAATATTCTATAAAAATATTGATTTTTATAGATTTTTAATGGGATTTTTTAAAAATATGTAAATAATTAATAAATATTCAAAAATGCTATAAAACTGTATTTTATTGCATTTTTTGACGATTCAAGGCATTTTCAAGGATTTTCTGAAAAACTATTTTTTTAGATAAAATATACCTATGAGTAAGCTTCCTAAAAGAAAATCATAAAATTTTGCTTACTTTTCCCATAAATTTCAATTGCAGTGAAATTTATTTAAAGTGTGAAAATTAAGTATTTAGCTAAATGAGTTTTGCAGAAAGCATAAAGCTCAAAACGTCGAAATATGCATAAAATACGATTTAGCACATTTTCTGAGCTTTTAATGTTTCATGTATTTTCGAAAATAATATGAAATATTCTATAAAAATTGATTTTATAGATTTTAATGGGATTTTAAAAATATGTAAATAATTATAAATATTAAAATGCTAAAAACTATTTTATTCATTTTGACGATTAAGGCTTTTCAGGATTTTCTGAAAACTATTTTTAGATAAAATATACCTATGAGTAAGCTTCCTAAAGAAATCTAAAATTTTGCTTACCATAATTCAATTGCAGTAGAATCTATTTAAAGTGTGAAAATTAAGTATTTTAGCTAAAATGAGTTTGCAGAAAAGACAACCGCTCTAAAACGTCGAAATATGCAATAAAATACGATTTTAGCACATTTTCTGAGCTTTTTAATGTTTCATGTATTTTCGAAAATAATATGAAATATTCTATAAAAATATTATTTTTATAGATTTTTAATGGATTTTTAAAAATAGCAAATAATTAAATATTAAAATCTATAAAACTTATTTTATTGCATTTTTGACATTAAATTTTCAGGATTTCTGAAACATTTTTGATAAAATATACTTGAGTAAGCTAAAAAAAAAAAAAAAAAAAAAAAAAAAAAAAAAAAAAAAAAAAAAAAAAAAAAAAAAAAAATTTTTTTTTTTTTTTTTTTTTTTTTTTTTTTTTTTTTTTTTTTTTTTTTTTTTTTTTTTTTTTTTTTTTTTTTTTTTTTTTTTTTTTTTTTTTTTTTTTTTTTTTTTTTTTTTTTTTTTTTTTTTTTTTTTTTTTTTTTTTTTTTTTTTTTTAAAAACTATTTTTTAGATAAAATATACCTATGAGTAAGCTTCCTAAAAGAAAATCATAAAATTTTGCTTACTTTTCCCATAAATTTCAATTGCAGTAGAAATTCTATTTAAAAGTGTGAAAATGTAAGTATTTTAGCTAAAAATGAGTTTTGCCAGAAAAGCACTCAAACCGCTCTAAAACGTCGAAATATGCAATAAAATACGATTTTAGCACATTTTTCTGAGCTTTTAATGTTTCATGTATTTTTCGAAAATAATATGAAATATTCTATAAAAATATTGATTTTATAGATTTTTAATGGATTTTAAAATATGTAAATAATTAATAAATATTCAAAATGCTATAAAACTTATTTTATTGCATTTTTGACGATTAAGGATTTTCAAGGATTTTTGAAAACTATTTTTAGATAAAATATACCATGAGTAAGCTTCCTAAAAGAAAATCATAAATTTTGCTTACTTTTCCCATAAATTTCAATTGCAGTAGAAATTTATTTAAAAGTGTGAAAATCTAAGTATTTTAGCTAAAAATGAGTTTTGCCAGAAAAGCATCAAACCGCTCTAAAACGTCGAAATATGCCATAAAATACGATTTTAGCACATTTTCTGAGCTTTTTAATGTTCATGTATTTTCGAAAATAATATGAAATATTCTATAAAATATTGATTTTTATAGATTTTTAATGGGATTTTTAAAAATATGTAAATAATTAATAATATTCAAAAATGCTATAAAACTTATTTTATTGCATTTTTACGATTTAAGGCATTTTCAAGGATTTTTGAAAACTATTTTTTTAGATAAAATATACCTTGAGTAAGCTTCCTAAAAGAAAATCATAAAATTTTGCTTACTTTTCCCATAAATTTCAATTGCAGTAAATTTATTTAAAAGTGTGAAAATTAAGTATTTTAGCTAAAAATGAGTTTCAGAAAAGCATCAAACCGCTCTAAAACGTCGAAATTGCAGAAAATCTAAGTATTTTAGCTAAAAATGAGTTTTGTCAGAAAAGCATCAAACCGCTCTAAAACGTCGAAATATGCAATAAAATACGATTTTAGCACATTTTTCTGAGCTTTTAATGTTTCATGTATTTTTCGAAAATTTTATAGATTTTTAATGATTTTAAAATATTAATAATTATTAAATATTCAAAATGCTATAAAACGTTATTTTATTGCATTTTTGACGATTCAAGGCATTTTCAGATTTTCTAAAAACTATTTTTTAGATAAAATATACCTTGAGTAAGCTTCCTAAAAGAAAATCATAAAATTTTGCTTACTTTTCCATAAATTTCAATTGCAGTGAAATTCTATTTGTAAAATAGTAAACAAGCTTCTAAAACGTCGAAATATGCATAAAATCATTTTAGCAATTTCTAGCTATCTGTATTTTCGAAAATAATATGAAATATTCATAAAATATTGATTTTTATAGATTTTTAATGGATTTTAAAAATATGTAAATAATTAATAAATATTCAAAATGCTATAAAACTTGATTTATTGCATTTGACATTAATCATTTTCAAGGTTTTTGAACTTTTAGATAAAATTACCTTGAGTAAGCTTCCTAAAGAAAATCATAAAATTTTGCTTATTTTCCATAAATTTCAATTGCAGAAATTCTATTTAAAGTGTGAAAATGTAAGTATTTAGCTAAAATGAGTTTGCAGAAAGCACTCAAACCGTCTAAACGTCGAAATATGCAATAAAATTCAATTTTAGCACATTTTTCGAAAATAATATGAAATATTCTATAAAATATTGATTTTATAGATTTTAATGGATATTTTAAAATATGTAAATAATTAATAAATATTAAAAAATGCTATAAAGATATTTATGCATTTTGACGATTCAAGGCATTTTCAGGATTTTCTGAAAACTTTTTAGATAAAATATACTATGAGTAAGCTTCCAAAGAAAATCATAAAATTTGCTTACCCCTTTCAATAAAATTTAATTGAAAAAGTATTTAGAAATGAGTTTTCAGAAAAGATCAAACGCTTAAAACGTCAAATATGCATTAATACATTTTAGCACATTTTCGAGCTTTTTAATGTTTCATGTATTTTGAAAATAATTGAAATATTTATAATATTGATTTTTATAGATTTTTAATGGATTTTTAAAATATGTAATAATTAATAATATTCAAAAATGCTATAAAACTTGATTTTATTGCATTTTTGACGATTAAGGCATTTTCAAGGATTTTCTGAAAACTATTTTTAGATAAAATATACCTTGAGTAAGCTTCCAAAAAAAATCATAAAATTTCTTACTTTTCCATAAATTTCAATTGCTAGAAATTTATTTAAAAGTGGAAAATGTATATTTTAGCTAAAATGAGTTTCAGAAAAGCACTAAACCGTTAAACGTCGAAATATGCAATAAAATACAATTTTAGCACATTTTCTGAGCTTTTAATGTTTCATGATTTTCGAAAAAATATGAAATATTCTATAAAATATTGATTTTATAGATTTTTAATGGATTTTTAAAAATATTAAATAATTAATAATATTCAAAATGCTATAAATATTTTATTCATTTTGACATTCAAGGCATTTTCACGATTTTCTGAAAACTATTTTTAATAAAATATACCTATGAGTAAGCTTCCTAAAAGAAAATCATAAAATTTTGCTTCTTTTCCCATAATTTCAATTGCAGTGCTTTTTAATGTTTCATGTATTTTTGAAAATAATATGAAATATTCATAATAATATTGATTTTTATAGATTTTTAATGGATTTTTAAAAATATGTAAATAATTAATAATATTCAAAATGCTATAAAACTTGATTTTATTGCATTTTTGACGATTTAAGGCATTTTCAAGGATTTTCTGAAACTATTTTGATAATATACCATGAGAAGCTTCCTAAAAGAAAATCATAAAATTTTGCTTACTTTTCCCATAAATTTCAATTGCAGTAGAAATATTAAGGAAAATCTAAGTATTTAGCTAAAAATGAGTTTTGCAGAAAAGCATCAAACCGCTCTAAACGTCGAAATATGCCATAAATACGATTTAGCACATTTTTCTGAGTTTTAATGTTTCATGTATTTTTCGAAAATAATATAAATATTCTATAAAATATTGATTTTATAGATTTTTAATGGATTTTTAAAAATATGTAAATAATTATAAATATTCAAAAACGCTATAAAACTTGATTTTATTGCATTTTTTGACGATTTAAGGCATTTTCAAGGATTTTCTGAAAACTATTTTTTTAGATAAAATATACCTATGAGTAAGCTTCCTAAAAGAAAATCATAAAATTTTGCTTACTTTTCCCATAAATTTCAATTGCAGTAGAAATTCTATTTAAAAGTTAAAATCTGCATTTGCTAAAACAGTTTCAGAAGATCAAATATGCTCTATAAATATACATAAGATTTTAGCACATTTTTCTGAGCTTTTTAATGTTTCATGTATTTTTCGAAAATAATATGAAATATTCTATAAAAATATTGATTTTTATAGATTTTTAATAGGATTTTTAAAAATATGTAAATAATTAATAAATATTCAAAAATGCTATAAAACTTGATTTTATTGCATTTTTGACGATTAATTCATTTTCAGGATTTTCTTAAACTATTTTTTAGATAAAATATACCTATGAGTAAGTTCCTAAAGAAAATCATAAAATTTTGCTTACTTTTCCCATAAATATCAATTGCAGTAGAAATTCTATTTAAAGTGTGAAAATTAAGTATTTTAGCTAAAAATGAGTTTTGCCAGAAGCATCAACCGCTCTAAAACGTCAAATATCATAAAATCATTTAGCCATTTTCTGAGCTTTAATGTTTCATGTATTTTCGAAAATAATATGAAATATTCTATAAATGATTTATAGATTTAATGGGATTTTTAAAATATGTAAATAATTAATAAATATTAAAATGCTATAAAACTTATTTTATTGCATTTAGATTAAGGCATTTAGATTTCTGAAAACTATTTTTAATAAATATACCTTGAGTAAGCTTCAAAAGAAAATCATAAAATTTTGCTTATTTTCCCATAAATTTCATGTGAAATTATTTAAAAGTGAAATTAAGTATTTATAAAAATGAGTTTTGCGAAAAGCACTCAAACAAAACGTGAAATTCAATAAAATACAATTTTAGCACATTTTGAGCTAATTTTCATGTATTTTCGAAATAATATGAAATATTCTATAAAATATTGATTTTTATAGATTTAATGGATTTTAAATATGTAAATAATTATATATTAAATGCTATAAACTATTTTCATTGAGATCGACAGGATTCTGAAACTATTTAGATAAATATACTATGTCAAAAAATCAATTTTGCTTACTTTCCAATTTCAATTGCAGAATTATTAAGTGTGAAAATTGTATTTAGCTAAATGAGTAGAAGATCAACCTAAACGTGAAAGAACTTTCTTTCAAATGTTTCATATTTTCGAAATATATGAAATATTCTATAAAAATATTGATTTTTATAGATTTTTAATGATTTTTAAAAATATGTAAATAATTAATAAATATTCAAAATGCTATAAACGATATTTTATTGCATTTTTGACGATTAAGGCATTTTCAGGATTTTCTGAAAACTATTTTTTAGATAAAATATACCTATGAGTAAGCTTCCTAAAAGAAAATCATAAAATTTTGCTTACTTTTCCCATAAATTTCAATTGCGTAGAAATTTATTTAAAAGTGTGAAAATTAAGTATTTTAGCTAAAATGAGTTTGCAGAAAAGCATCAAACCGCTCAAAACGTCGAAATATGCCATAAAATACGATTTTAGCACATTTTTTGAGCTTTAATGTTTCATGTATTTTCGAAAATAATATAAATTTTATAAATATTGATTTTAAGATTTTATAGATTTTTAAAATATGTAATAATAATAAATTAAAATGCTTAAAACGATATTTATTAATTTTTTGATATTTTCATGTATTTGAAATATTATAATATATTTATAATTTTAAAAATATAAAAATTTTATTTCAAAATTTCATTATTGATTTAAAAGAAATTTTTTAAAATTTTAAAAATGAGTTTCCAAAAATCATAAAATTTTGCTACCCCAAATTTCAATTGCAGAAATTCTATTAAAAGTTGAAATTAAGTATTTTATAAAAATGAGTTTTGCAGAAAAGCAAAAAAAAAAAAAAAAAAAAAAAAAAAAAAAAAAAAAAAAAAAAAAAAAAAAAAAAAAAAAAAAAAAAAAAAAAAAAAAAAAAAAAAAAAAAAAAAAAAAAAAAAAAAAAAAAAAAAAAAAAAAAAAAAAAAAAAAAAAAAAAAAAAAAAAAAAAAAAAAAAAAAAAAAAAAAAAAAAAAAAAAAAAAAAAAAAAAAAAAAAAAAAAAAAAAAAAAAAAAAAAAAAAAAAAAAAAAAAAAAAAAAAAAAAAAAAAAAAAAAAAAAAAAAAAAAAAAAAAAAAAAAAAAAAAAAAAAAAAAAAAAAAAAAAAAAAAAAAAAAAAAAAAAAAAAAAATTTTTTTTTTTTTTTTTTTTTTTTTTTTTTTTTTTTTTTTTTTTTTTTTTTTTTTTTTTTTTTTTTTTTTTTTTTTTTTTTTTTTTTTTTTTTTTTTTTTTTTTTTTTTTTTTTTTTTTTTTTTTTTTTTTTTTTTTTTTTTTTTTTTTTTTTTTTTTTTTTTTTTTTTTTTTTTTTTTTTTTTTTTTTTTTTTTTTTTTTTTTTTTTTTTTTTTTTTTTTTTTTTTTTTTTTTTTTTTTTTTTTTTTTTTTTTTTTTTTTTTTTTTTTTTTTTTTTTTTTTTTTTTTTTTTTTTTTTTTTTTTTTTTTTTTTTTTTTTTTTTTTTTTTTTTTTTTTTTTTTTTTTTTTTTTTTTTTTTTTTTTTTTTTTTTTTTTTTTTTTTTTTTTTTTTTTTTGAAAATCTAAGTATTTTAGCTAAAAATGAGTTTTGTCAGAAAAGCATCAAACCGCTCTAAAACGTCGAAATATGCCATAAAATACGATTTTAGCACATTTTCTGAGCTTTTTAATGTTTCATGTATTTTCGAAAATAATATGAAATATTCTATAAAAATATTGATTTTTATAGATTTTTAATGGATTTTTAAAAATATGTAAATAATTAATATATATTCAAAAATGCTACTAAAACTTGATTTTATTGCATTTTTGACGATTTAAGTGCATTTTCAAGGATTTTCTGAAAACTATTTTTTTAGATAAAATATACCTATGAGTAAGCTTCCTAAAAGAAAATCATAAAATTTTGCTTACTTTTCCCATAAATTTCAATTGCAGTAGAAATTCTATTTAAAAGTGTGAAAATTAAGTATTTTAGCTAAAAATGAGTTTTGCAGAAAAGCATCAAACCGTCTAAACGTCGAAATATGCAATAAAATAATTTTAGCACATTTTTCTGAGCTTTTTAATGTTTCATGTATTTTCGAAAATAATATGAAATATTCTATAAAATATTGATTTTTATAGATTTTAATGGGATTTTTAAAAAATGTAAATAATAATAATATTCAAATGCTATAAACGATTTTATTGCATTTTTGACGATTAAGGATTTCAGGATTTTGAAAACTTTTGATAATTACCTTGAGTAAGTCTAAGAAAATCAAAATTGCTACTTTTCCATAAATTTCAATTGCATAAAATTATTTAAAGTGTGAAAATCTAAGTATTTTAGCTAAAAATGAGTTTTGTCAGAAAAGCATCAAACCGCTTAAAACGTCGAAATATGCCATAAAATACGATTTTAGCACATTTTTCTGAGCTTTTTAATGTTTCATGTATTTTCGAAAATAATATGAAATATTCTTAAAAATATTGATTTTATAGATTTTTAATGGGATTTTTTAAAAATATGTAAATAATTAATAAATATTCAAAATGCTATAAAACTTATTTTATTGCATTTTTGACGATTTAATCATTTTCAAGGATTTTTAAAACTATTTTTTAGATAAAATATACCTATGAGTAAGCTTCCTAAAGAAAATCATAAAATTTTGCTTATTTTCCCATAAATTTCAATTGCAGTAGAAATTCTATTTAAAAGTGTGAAAATTAAGTATTTTAGCTAAAATGAGTTTTGCAGAAAAGCACTAAACCGTCTAAAACGTCGAAATATGCAATAAAATACGATTTTAGCACATTTTTCTGAGCTTTTAATGTTTCATGTATTTTCGAAAATAATATGAAATATTCTATAAAAATATTGATTTTATAGATTTTTAATGGATTTTAAAAATATGTAAATAATTAATAAATATTCAAAAATGCTTAAAACTTGATTTTATTGCATTTTTGAGATTTAAGATTTTCAAGTTTCTGAAAATTTTTTAGATAAAATATGTGAAAATCTAAGTATTTTAGCTTAAAAAGAGTTTTGTCGAAAGCATCAAACGCTAAAACGTCAAATATGCCATAAAATACGATTTTAGCAATTTTCTGCTTTTAATGTTTCATGATTTGAAAATAATATGAAATATTTAATAATATTATTTTTAGATTTTAATGGATTTTTAAAAATATGTAATAATAATAATATTCAAAATCTATAAAACGATATTTTATTGCATTTTGACGATTCAAGGATTTCACGGATTTTCTGAAAAACTTTTTAAATAAAATATACCTATGAGTAAGCTTCCTAAAAAAAATCATAAAATTTTGTTACTTTTCCCATAAATTTCAATTGCAGTAGAAATTCTATTTAAAGTGTGAAAATTAAGTATTTTAGCTAAAATGAGTTTCAGAAAAGCATCAACCGCTCTAAACGTCGAAATATGCAATAAAATACGATTTTAGCACATTTTTCTGAGCTTTTAATGTTTCATGTATTTTTCGAAAATAATATGAAATATTCTATAAAATATTGATTTTTATAGATTTTTAATGAGATTTTTAAAAATATGTAAATAATTAATAAATAATAAAAATGCTATAAAACGATTTTTTGCATTTTTGAGCTTTAATGTTTCATATTTTCGAAAATATGAAATATTCTATAAATGATTTAATGGGATTTTAATATGAAATAATTAATAATTAAATGCTTAAACGATTTTTATTGCTTTTTTGACGATAAGATTGGATTCTGAAAACTCATTTTTAAATAAAATATACCTATGTGCTCAAAAGAAAATCATAAAATTTTGCTTACTTTTCCCATAAATTTCAATTCGTAGAAATTCTATTTAAAAGTGTGAAAATTAAGTATTTTAGCTAAAAATGAGTTTGAGAAAGCATCAAACGCTTAAACGTCGAAATTGCAATAAAATACAATTTTAGCACATTTTCTGAGCTTTTTAATGTTTCATGTATTTTCGAAAATAATATGAAATATTCTATAAAAATATTGGGGGGGGGGGGGGGGGGGGGGGGGGGGGGGGGGGGGGGGGGGGGGGGGGGGGGGGGGGGGGGGGGGGGGGCAATTGCAGTAGAAATTCTATTTAAAATTGTGAAAATCTAAGTATTTTAGCTAAAAATGAGTTTTGTCAGAAAAGCATCAAACGCCTAAAACGTCGAAATATGCCATAAAATACGATTTTAGCACATTTTTCTGAGCTTTTTAATGTTTCATGTATTTTTCGAAAATAATATGAAATATTCTATAAAAATATTGATTTTTATAGATTTTTAATGGGATTTTTTAAAATTATGTAAATAATTAATAAATATTAAAAAATGCTATAAAACTTGATTTTATTGCATTTTTTGACGATTTAAGGCATTTTCAAGGATTTTGTGAAAAACATTTTTAGATAAAATATACATATGAGTAAACTTCCTAAAAGAAAATCATAAAATTTTGCTTACTTTTCCCATAAATTTCAATTGCAGTAGAAATTCTATTTAAAAGTGTGAAAATCTAAGTATTTTAGCTAAAAAATGAGTTTTGCCAGAAAAGCACTCAAACCGCTCTAAAACGTCGAAATATGCAATAAAATACGATTTTAGCACATTTTCTGAGCTTTTAATGTTTCATGTATTATTCGAAAATAATATGAAATATTCTATAAAAATATTGATTTTTATAGATTTTTAATGGGATTTTTAAAAATATGTAAATAATCAATATATATTAAAAATGCTATAAAACTTGATTTTTTTTGCATTTTTGACGATTTAAGGCATTTTAGATTTTGTGAAAAACTATTTTTAGATAAAATATACATATGAGTAAACTTCCTAAAAGAAAATCATAAAATTTTGCTTACTTTTCCCATAAATTTCAATTGCAGTAGAAATTCTATTTAAAAGTGTGAAAATCTAAGATTTT
>WNWK01051341.1:0-12513 GCA_009830355.1 Cherax destructor
TGATGTCACTTCAGTAGTCAACGATGATATTTTTGGGGGACAAGTAGAACAGACCTTCTCTGATGACAATCCTTCTTCTTGCTTGCATATTAGTTCCAATGCAACAATAGGCCCCTTAGTAGAAGCATCCGTTCATGATGCGCCCCATTGTTCATGGTTCTGGTGCGCAAGTCAATATCATCAGGTCTAGTTTGTTTAGGGAAAAGCAGTTAAGACATATCCTTCATGTAAAACCCGACTAAATGCCCCCCCTTAGTGGTATGGCCGGTTCTCATCTACGTGTCTGGGGACTTCCCTCACCTTTTCTATCCTATGTAGAGTTTTTACTGCTTCATTCCTTGTTGTCGACCAGATTAGTTACCCTGGTGATCTTCTACTAGGATTTGGGTCTATGAAAACTTACTTTGTGCTTGACTCTTATCGATGGCATGAAAAATTGATGATTTAGTCGTCCCTTTTTGGGGTTTCCCAACTTGGACCCAAGATCTGCCATACTGCCCAAGTACGAAGATCGGATTAAGTCCTTAAACCAATTTTTTTGTCAGTACTTACCAAGCGGCCAGGCACGGAAATCCTGTCACCCCTGTCTGTGTTCCACTAACAATTTCAGACATGAAAGATTTTCCAGTTATCTCAGGTGCCAGGGTACCCCGGACAACCTTGAGTGCTGAGCCTATTCGACAAGACTATGCAAGTAGTAGTTTCCCCACAGGGGACGCCTTTTTGGGAAAACAATCACTTGAAAGTAAATGTCATCTTTTGTTGACGTCCTTGCCGTTTGCAGAAAGATGTTTCGGGCAGTGCCCTCACCTAGTGTCTATTGTTGTCCCCCATTCCAGACGGTGATAACGTCCTTTTTGACAGTGATTCCTGTAGAGTAAAGGGTTTATTTGATGAGCAGTTTTTCATGCTGTAAGAGATAGTAAGAGCCGTTCTCCCCTGCTCATCTTTCGTGTTAAAACTTTTTATTTCAGCTGGGGAGTCCATCCACTCCACCAAGTCTGTTCGTTCCTTGTTGAAAATGATATAAGTTTTGAGCTATAGATGAAAAATTTAGTTTATGTAGTTCAGATGCTTTTTCACGACATGTTAGTATAGTAACTGCAGATCCTCCATTTAGTGAAGGAGAAGTAAAGTCTCAGAGAACAGATCCCATGTGGTCTGGTGTGATTCGATTCCTGCTCCAGGAAGATCTCATTTAAACTGAGAAGCCACCAGCACCCATCAGTGACTTTGTCATGAACCAAGAATTACTGTATCGAACAACCGTGCGGGAACACCTAGTAGACGTGTATCCCAGTTAGTAATTTCACAGTCACTAGTGAATGTAGCCTTACAGCTAGTTCACGAAGCACCAGGTTTACACACCCTGGTAGGGATCGTTCTGCAAAACAAGCCAGATTGAAGTACTTTTGGCCTCGTATGGCAACCGATATCGCTGAATATGTTAAGAAATGTAGTGTTTGTATGCAACATAAAGGTAATATTAATGGTCCTAATCCTATCCAGGTGTACCCCACTACTAGTGAACCATGGGAAAGAGTTGCAGTAGTTTTGTTAACTAATTTTCAATGCACACCCCAAAGGGAAATAAACATCTATGCATGATGGTAGATCATTTCACCAGATATTGTGAGTTAGTTCCTATTGCAGATAAGACTGCCGAGACAGTAGCTAAAACATTTAAAGAACGTATAATCTGTCGAAATACCACCCTAAATCCCTAATAACAGATAATGGAGGTAAATTCTGTAACGAGATCCTAGAGAACTTGTGTGCTTTGTACAAGATAACTAAATCAACCATTCACACACAACCCGCACATAGAAAAGAGGAGCTTACGACGATGTTTCGGTCCGACTTGGACCATTTACAAAGTCACACTAACACAAAGGACACTAATAGTTCTCTTTTCTGTCATGTCAGAGATCACAGTCATCCTATTGATTAGTCTTCTGCTAAAACTGTCTACCCTACGACCAACTTTCACAGTCGCCGCCTGGTTGAATCCTCCCTTATACACACTTTCCCCGTATGAATCTTAGCCCTGGCTTTGTCTCTGTAGATGCTTTCCTCTCCCATTACATTGTTAAATGCTCCAAACTCCAGAACACCCATGACTTAACATGATTCCCTTCTATCTCTTACCCTTCTCCTCTTTCTTCTTTCTTCTTGTATTTGTCCTTCTTTATTTTATTTTCATTTTTTCCTCTGTGTTCTTGTCCTTATCCTATGCGGGGCCCCCAGCTTCATTGAAGTTATGCTTTCCTAGAATATGACTGACTCCACTACTACTACTCCACTACCACTACTACTTCCACTACTACTTCCACTATTACCCCTCCACCACTTTCTTGTGCCCCCCCTGTCTGCCTGCCTATATATAACCCCTTCCACCTGTCCTTTGTGTTAGTGTGACTTTGTAAATAGTCCAAGTCGGACCGAAACGTGGTCGTAAGCTCCTCTTTTCAATGTGGGTTGTGTGTGTATTGTTCCAGTCACGGTATTGTGCCTTTTTTGTTATTTATGGACCCCGCAGGTAAGTTCTTATATTTTTTCTAACTTTTTTAATGTTCTTCCTTTTTTAAAACCCCCTTTTTGTTCTTATGAGGTTCCCGTTATTGCCACCAGGCGTCGTAAGAATCAGCTTCGCTTTCTACGTGACTGTGTTGCTGAGCAGGTTCTACCCCTTTCCCTTCCCATTTCCGGGAAACCCAACCCACTGGGCACCCCCTTTTCCCCCAATCATGCCCGTCCCCCTTTTTCCCAACAGCCCCATTATTTCTACTAAGTCTAAAGGTTGAAGATGCCTTCTTTACTCTCCGTCAGCATCAACATGCTCTTTTTGCTTCTCTTCCACAAGATCTCTGGTGACCTGAAGGGGGAAAGGGAGCCTAGGGGGGGAAACAGGTGTAAAAAAGAGACAAAAAAACCAATGATACAAATTTAAACAATACCATGGTAGAAAAGTAAACGGGGGTTTCCCCGGGGAAATACTGATGATAAATTCCCGAAACAACTGAGGGAAAGGCTCCATTGTTAGCACTAGTGCCGAAGATAGAAACGAGAAAAGTTACACAAAACCAATGGGGAATACAATGGGGAACATAGTCACAAAAACCAGGGCAAACAAAAACCAGGCCTATGTAAATATTATGCACTTGGTATCTGCAGGCATGGAATATCGGGGAAAACAGATGAGACATGCAATTATGACCACCCCAGATAATGCCCGTGCCCATATGACAACAGGAAAATGTAACCTCCCTTCCTGAGGCTTTTCCACTATAAAAAGTGCCACTCATCAGTTTAGGAAAGACGGTGCTAAAACCCCATATTGCCAGGCACACCACCTAAAGGGTAAAAAGACGACACAGAACATCCAGACCATAGGAAAACCTGGGTAGCTGCAGCCACTCCGGAGAGAGGGGTTTTTTTAGCGCCGGGAAAGGGAAAAAAAAAAGCTGGCAGGAAATGACAGAAATCGTACACCAACTGAAACCCTTTCTGGTGGAACCACAGTCAATCCCTCCACTCCAGAACAACGGGAAAAAAAAGCCCCCCAATACCACCAATACCACCAATCAAACGACAATCATCTTTGCAAATATACAGGGTCAAAGCCAGCAATGAACAAGATACCTTACATCCGTGGACTGCTTACAGAGTCAAATGCTATTTTTGCGGCTTTCACAGAGACCCACATAAGGGATCACTTGGTCATGAAATATGGACCCCGGGTTTTACAACCTCTACAGATGTGACAAGTGAACAGGAAAAAGGGGAGGGGGGTTGGCCTGTATATCACAGAGTCGCTTATATTTTCAGAACTACTAAATGCCTCAAATGATGTAGTTGAAGTATTAGCAGTAAAGACGAGAATCAAAACCTGGTCATCGTGGTTGTATACAAGCCTCCGGATGAAAAGTCCCAACAATTCCAGGAACAGCTTCTGAAAATTGACCAGTCTGGAAAACCTTCCTCCCGGCCCCCAACATCTTGCTCCTGGGGGATTTCAACCAAGGCAGAGATAACACCGGGGAGGCAGCCCCAGATGAAAACTCGCACACACAAGAACTTTTAAATTTTTGCACCAAATTCACCTTAAACCAGCAAAAAAATTAGAGCCTAAAGAATTAGAGAATACACTGGACCTCATCTTCACCAACAATGATGATCTGATAAGAAATGTCATCATATAAAAAACAATATACCAGATCAAACATAATAGAGGTCCAGACATGTAGGGGGGAGCTCCAAAACAACAAAATGTGATCAGTCGAGGGGGAGCCTTCCCCAACTTCAATAAAAAAAAGAAAAAGGTAGGACCAAGTAAACAAAGTCCTAAATGATTAAACTGGGAAGATAGCCAAACATAAAGATCCTAACCTGTGTCTAGAACAAATTAACTCTGTGGCACTTGAAGTTTGCTCAAGGAAAATTTCCCCTTAAGGAAAAGGAGGAGAAGATGTAAACTAGAAAGAGAGAGGCGCCCCCTATACAGGCAAAGGCAAAGAATAATGGAGCGGAAAAAAGGCCAATATATCTGAAATACAAAGGGGAGACACTGGCCAGAGAAATAGCAAACATCGAATTAAAACTAAAGGAATTTTACAGGAATCAAGAAACGGGGGGAAGAACTAAAAGCCATAAATGAAATTGACAGAAACCCAAAATATTTCTTTTCTTTGCCAAATCAAAGTCGAAAACAACACCCAGTTTTGGGGCCCCCTACTAAAACGGGATGGGTCCTAAAAGATGACAGCAGGGTAATGAGTGAGTTACTAAAGTCCCATTATGACTCAGTTTTTAGCTAACCGTTAACCAGACTGAAAGTCGAAGACCTAAATGATTTTTTTATGGGGTACCACAGAACTTGGTGGAGCAAGCCTATCTGACATTATCCTGACGCCAAATAACGCCGAAAAGGCAAAAATAAACATGCCCATGCACTGGCCCAGGCCCAGACTCAGGGAACTCCTGTTCATCAAGAACTGCAAGAAGCCCTTATCACGTGTTTTTTACCATCCTATGGAGAGGGAGAAATACACGGGGGTTCCCGAAAAGTTACTAAAAACAACAGACATAGACCCGCTCCACAAAGGGGGCAGTAAAGAATAGAAAAGAACTACAGACCAATGGCGCTAACGCCCCCTATCATTAAAAATCTATGAAAGGGTTCAAGAAGCAAGATCGCCACTCAAATAGATACCCATCAATTACACAACCCGGGGGTATGGGTTTAGAGCAGGTCGCTCCTGTCTGTCCCAACTACGGGCCCCTTTACGACAAGGTGCTAGATGCCCCTAGAAGACAAAGAGAATACAGATGTTATACACAGACTTTGCAAAAGCCTTTGACAAGTGTGACCATGGTGTAATAGTAAAAAAAATGCGGATAAAGGAATAACAGGAAAAGTTGGAAAAGATGGATCTATAATTTCTAACAAGTAGAACACGAAGATTAGTAGTCAAAAAGAGTAAAGTCTGGGGCGGCTACGGGAAAAAGCTCTGTTCCAAAGGCACAGTATTTGCTCCCATCCTGTTCATCATCCTCATTTTGGGACATAAACGGGGATTAAGCCACAGTGCAGTGTTTTCCTTTGCAGATGACACCCGAATCTGCATGACAGTGCCCACCGTTGAAGACACTGCAAGACTCCAAGCAGACATCAACCAAATCTTTAAATGGGCTGCAGAAAACAATATGAAGTTCAATGATGAGAAATTTCAATTACTCAGATATGGAAAACGAGAGGAAATTAAAATCTCCTCGGAGTAAAAAACAAATTCCAACCACACAATAGAGCGAAAAACTAATGTCAAAGACCTGGGAGTGATCATGTCAGAGGATCTCCCCTTTTCATGGACCATAACACCGTAGAAACCGCATCTGCTAAAAAAATGACAGGGATAAAGAACCTTCAAAACCAGGGATGCCAAGCCCATGTTGACACTTTCATGTCGCTTGTTCTATCGTTTGTTCTATTGCTGCACACTAACTACACCTTTCAAGGCAGGGGGAAATTGCGGGGAAAAAGAAAATGTGCAGAGAACCTTCACGGCCCCATAAGTGCGATAAACCACCTCAATTACTGGGAAGGGCTTTTTCCCAAACCTGTACTCCCTAGAGCGCAGGAGGGAGAAATACATTATTATATACACTTGGAAAATTCTTGAGGGATTAGTCCCCAAATTTTTGACACGAGAGTCACTCCCTACGAAAGAAAAAAAGACTCGGCAGACGATGTAACACCCCCCCAATGAAAAGCAGGGTGCCACTGGCACGTTGAGAGACAACACAATAAGTGTCGGGGCCCAAGACTGTTAAACCCGCCCCCAGCATACATAAAGGGGGATCACCAAAAAAACCCCTGGTTGTTTTCCCAAGGAGGCACTGGACGGGCCCCTGTCTGTACCTGACCAGCCAGGCTGTGTTCGTACGTTGGACTGCGTGGGGGCCAGCAGTAACAGCCTGGGTGATCGGGGTTTTTCTGATCAAACATGAGGCCGGGCCCAGACCGGGCCGCAGGGGGCGTTGACCCTGGAACTCTCTCCAGGTATATTCCAGGTATATTCTGCATATTAAACCTTACCCTAGCAGGTTTGGGTTAAATGTACATAGCCTGCATAATTAGATAAATTCAGAAAAAAGAAGTTGTCGACTGTGTGTTTTATCAGATGATCAGTATACAGAATTTTTTTTTGCATGTGTTCATGTTCCCTCCGAAATCTGAGATTTAAAAATATGACTTGTTTTAAGGTCTATCTTTTCTGTTAAAAACTTTCTTTTTTGTAAATATATTCTTCCTCAGAATCCATAGAGTGCATGAATACAGATCGATCGATCAATGCTATCCCTTGTATATATATATGATTTGTAATGCATTACAATAAGACCCATTACACTAAGAACCATTACAATAAGATACATTGTATTAGTTTCCATTCAGTCGATTAAACCCAATTATCAATTTTGTGATTAGTTCTAAGTTATATGTGTTTGCTATTGTATAGAATCAGCCCAGAGCCACCTGCCTGTTCAGTGTATTGAGTAGTATTGTATGTCAAGACGCCATACGAACATCACCAAGCTGTCAGTAGTGTATGTACTGAACCATATTTAATATACTTATGTAGAATAGCATAGTACCAGTCATATTAGAGTTAGGATTCCTTGTTTTGTGACTTCATGATTCCTGCGCATATATCCCTCGGCCCCAGGCATCTGCCTCATTCGACGACAGGCCTAGCATTGGGAAAAAGGGAGGAGGCTGGTTAGTTTCCCCACAAACTAAGTCAATGCTTGTTTCCAACCACAAGTGTGTTTTCACGACCGCCATATCTCCTAGAACCCACACGATATGGGGGTTTTAAAATTAAGAACTTCACTGAGAGGTTAACATTAGGAACTTCACTGAAAGGTTAACATTTAGGAACTTACTGAGAGGTTAACATTAGGAAACACTGAGAAGTTAACATTTAAAAAACTTCACTGAGAGGTTAACATTAGGGAAATTCACTGGGGGTTAACATTGGAATTTGAGAGGTTAACATTGGGAAATTCACTGGAAAAAGGTTTTTCATTAGGGAAATTCACTGGGGAGGTTAACATTAGGAACTTCACTGAGAGGTTAACATTAGGAACTTCACTGGAGGTTAACATTAGGAACTTCACTGAGAGGTTAACATTAGGGAAAATCACTGAGAGGCTAACATTAGGAACTTTACTGAGAGGTTAAGATTAGCACTTCACCGACAGATTAACATTAGGAAAATCACTGATCCAAAAATAGACCCCAGAGGGGAAAGGTGAAGACCCAGGAAACAGAAAGATGATGGGAATGAAAGGAAGAATGATGCAAGAGCTAAGGAGGGGAAAAAGAGTGGGAAAGAGGCTAGGAGAACTTGTTAAAAAGGAGAAGAGATTGGATGCAGAGAGAAGAAGTGGGAACTGGAGTCAAAGCTTCGAAGCCAGAATACAAAACCTAGAAGATGAACTGAGAATGCTAATGCAAAATATAGAGATATAGAGCCAAATATCAGAAGGGGAAAAGCCATCAGGAACAGGTACACCAGTATTCATAGAGGGGACTGAAGGAAGGAAGTAGTCCCAAATCCTGTGTTGAGGCCCCATCAGGTCACCATGAAATGTCGATGAATGAAAATGGCATGCTGCTGGGCACAGGGACAGTAGTGATGGGGGGGGGGTTGGAGAGGTGATAGGCCCTTTGCAGAGGTGCGACCAGGCCACCAGGGGATCCCGAAAATGATAAGGGGAAACAGAATGGCTATATTTAAATGGGGCCCAGAGATGTGGAGGGGAAAAAAATGGGAGGGGGGAGAGGGGGAGGTCAGTTTTATTCTTGGGCTTCAGGAGATCCAAAAAAAGGACATACGAAAAAAGACGACTGGAAGAGAAAAAAAAAAAAAATATCAAATAGTATCATCAAACAAAAGAGGAGGACTTGACTGAGCAGATTAATTTTCAAATAGGGGGATAAGCGAGGGGAAAAAAATCGGGTCAAATTGATTTTGGACATAAACAGTGCAGAAAAGGATCCTGCAGCAGAAACCACGGCTAAATAAAAAAAAATACCAGAGGGTAAAAATTTTTTCGCGACAGTACGAGAACAGAACGACAGAACCTGAGAGAAAGGATACAAAGATTAAAAGGGGGAAGAGAAAAACCCCAAAGTCAGTAGGGGACAGCCAGAGTTGGGGGGAGCAGCATGCAACCACCAACAGAACCACCACAGAACCCCACAACCACACATACAAAAAACAAACCACACTCCACACTCACAGACCCCCCCCCACCTTACACAGTAGACTCCCCCCAAAAACCCTGCCACGTCTCCCCTCCACCAACCCCCCCAAACCCCCCCGTATACAGTGTTGGAATATAAACTGAAGGTATGATACACAAACACAGAATAAATAAGTGTGGGGAAATGGACAAAAGAATCACAGAGGGATCACCAAAACATCATAGCCTCATAAAAAAGTTACAGGCATGATAAAGACGCCATTTTTCCAAATGGATCCAAATCCTATGAAAATATAGAATGGAAATGGTGGAGGAGTTGCATTGCTCATCCCAAACCAATTGAGTTTTGATGAGTTGGAAGGAGGGGCAGAGGGAAAGCAAGAGACTACTTAGTAGGAACATTTAGACTAGGGGTCCCAGGGTGGTGATCGCAGTGTATAATCCACCACAGAACAGCAGGAGGCCAAGACAAAAATGTGATGAGAGCAACAGAGCTATGGTTGGTTCACTAGCTGAGGTAGCCGAAGGGGAAAACATGGGCAGGGGAAAGTTACTAGATGAAAATGACTTCAACCACATGGAAATTGACTGGTAAAACGTGGAGTCGCACAAAAGGACCAGAAACGTGGAGGGCTAAGTTAATGAGATGATGCTGGAAAACCTCATGCATCCCGCACAATATGGACACCACCAAAAGAGAGGAGAGGATGAACCAGCAAGACTGGACCTGATTCATCTTTAGTAAAATTTAGACATTCAGGACATCACATATGAAAGGCCCATTGGGGTTAGTGATTACGTGCACCTGAGCTTGAATACATAGTAGAGTTACAAGTGGAGGGGGGAAACAGGAAAAAGTAGGATGAGAGAAGCCAAACTACAAAAAAAGGGGGTTTCATATGCATGAGAAATTTCCTTCATGGGGCCCCAGTGGGGAAAGGGAAAAATGGTGGGAAAAAACTGTAAATGAAATAATGGACTACATGACAACGAAATACTAGGCAAAAAGAGGCTCCCTACCCCAAGGGGAACAGAAGTAATGGGGGTACTAGAACGAACCCTTAGTTCACCCAAAAAGGGGTAGAAAGGCCAAAATTCAGTGTGCTAGAGAATGAAAAAAAAATAGAAGGCAGGGGGGAGATCACAAGAAACTGCTGGAAAAAATGTGAAGAAACTCAACAAGAGATTTAAGAAAGTATTTTCAGTGGAGACAGAAAGGACTCCAGAAAGCCGGAATGGTGTGGTAAACCCAAAAGGGGGTTAAAACACAATAAAACAACCGAGGAAGAGGTAAAAAAGCTGCTGAAATAAACCCAGATACCTTAAAGGCGATGGGACTGGACATCTCTCTTTGGGGCCCCGGGGAGAGAGAACAGAGGAGCTGTGTTTGCCACTAACAAAATCTTCAAACATCTATCGAAACAGGGCGACTACCCGAGGAGTGGAAGACAGGAAATATCTTCAACCAGGAGAAGAATGGTGGAGCATCAAGAAAGGAATGAGCTTATTTTTTAACAACCAGGACGGGTTTTAGGAAGGAAATCCTGTCATAAACATATTAGAGTTTTATGACAAGGTGGGTAGATTCATTTTTTTTTTTGGACTGTAAGAAGGGGGGCCCACACAGTTCCACACAAGAGTTTAGTGAAAATACTAGTGGATCCCGGTATAACAGGAAAGGCACCGCAATGGATTAGAGAATATCTGACAGAATGGCAACAACGAATCATTATACATGACGAGGTGTCAGGGTGGGCGCCTGCGACAAGCGGGGTCCCCGGGTCATTCCTTTGTCTGGTGCTGTTTTTGGTAAATGTGAATGACGTGAAGGAAGGAATGAATTCAGAAGTGTCCCTGTTTGCAGACGATGTGAAGCTAATGAAGATAATTCAATCGGATGAGGATCAGGAGGGCTTTTTGAAAAGGGTCTGGACAGGTTTCAAGCTTGGTCCTGAAAATTTGGGTTTTTGGGGTTTAACCCCCCCCCTGTCCAGAAAACCACCAAGCGCAAAGATATGAAGGGTTTGGGGGAAAGGGGAAAGAAGACCGTATGCAGAGTTCAGGCTAGTGGGGGCCCAAAAACTGCAAACCTCACTCAAAGGAAAAGGATCTTGGGGGAGTATAATACTGGGCACATCTGCTCATGTCATATCACCCAGATAAACCTAAAAATAGCATTTTTGATACTTTTGTAAGGAATCGTTCAAACTCTGTACACTGTGTACGTCAGGCCCATATTAGAGTGTGCAGCCCAATATGGAAACCCCACCTGGGTCAAACACGTCAATAAATTAGAGAAAGTTCAAAAATTTGCAAGAAAACTATTCCCGAAGCAAAGGAGATGTAATACGAGGAGGGGGCAAGAGAAATCGACCTGACGACAATGGAGGACAGGAGAGATAAGGTGGACATGATAACGACATATAAAATACTGAGACGAATTGACAAGGGGGGGTTAAGGGCAAGATGTTCTGGAGATGGAACACAGCAACAAGGAATCTCAACTGGAAGTTTAAGACTCAGATGAGTTTGGGGGTGTTAGGAAGTATTTCTTCAGTCATAGAGTTGTCAGGAAGTGGAACAGTTTGAAAAGTGATGTAGTGGAAGCATTATCCATACATAGATTTAAGAAAAAAATGCGATATATAAACTCATGGAGCAGGGGGGAGAGTGGACCTAGTGGCGACCAGTGAAGAGGCTGGGCCAGGAGCTATGTGTCAACCCCCGCAACCCAAAATTTGGTGAGTACAATTAGGGGAAACACTCACAATATGAAGATAATGAAGGATGTTGATTTTTTTCGTAGATTTGAAATATAGGGGAAAGCAGAGTAAAAGATTTTCACAGGATATGTTGTAAGCCTATTTAGGGGAAAAATTTGGTACCCCAAATTTTTATAAAAAAATTTATTTGTGTATATATGTGCTTAATAGTAACCCCCCGGGGGAAAAGAAATCAGACAATTAAAATTTTTCAATATGTCAGCCCAAAAATCACAATATTCCGGAAAACTGCCACCATCCAAAAAACCTCAAAATCATAGGATTTTCCCCCCATAGCTACCAGTCCCACTTTCAACATTCACAGGAACAATGGAAAACCAGACGTCATTTAAAAAGTTTTCCGGGGCACCATTTGGGAGACCCGGGCCGGATATACCGGCAACATACAACAACACTTATGTATCTGCTGAAGAGGGAAATTCCCCACGGTGATCGAAATATATAGTTCCCGACCTCCTTGCTTTGACCCACCAACCACATTTTGTAGTGACCCCCCAGCCCGACCCCCCTTTCCAGTGACCCACCAGCCCGACCTGCTTGCTAGTGACCCACCAGCCCCGACCCCCTTGCTTGTGACCCACCAGCCCCCCACCCCCCTTGCTATGACCCACCAGCCACGACCCCCCCTTTCTAGTGACCCAACCCGCCCCCCATTTCCCTTTCTAGTGACCCACCAGCCACCCCCTTTCTATGAAACCCACCTCCCTTTTTAAAGAAACCCCCCCTTTCCCCTTTTTTTGTGACCCACCAGCCACGACCCCTTGCCAGGGCCCCCCCAGCCACGACCTTCGGTTTGTGACCCACCAGCCAAAGACCCCCCCGTGACCCACCAACCACGACCCCCTTTAAGGGGACCCCCCAGCCACGACCTTTTTTTTTTGTGACCCACCAGCCCGACCCCCCTTGCTTGTGACCCACCCGCCACGACCCCCCTTTCTAGTGACCCCCCAGCCACGACCCC
>WNWK01051342.1:0-12513 GCA_009830355.1 Cherax destructor
GGTTTTCACTCAGGAAGACACTAATAATATCCCAAGAACTAGGTATTTTAGTGGGCCTGAAGAAGATAAATTATGTAGTATCACAGTCACTAGTGAAATAGTTATCAAACAGATAGACCGTTTGAAGCAAAATAAATCGCAGGTCCTGATGAGCTTTTTCAAGGGTTCTTAAGGAATGCATAATGGAACTCTGTGAACCCTTAACTAACATTTTTAACCTATCTCTTCAAACAGGTGTAGTGTCTGATACGTGGAAGATGGCTAATGTAATTCCTATTTTTAAAGCAGGGGACAAGTCGTTACCATCAAATTACCGCCCAATAAGTCTAACATCAATTGTAGGCAAATTACTAGAGTCGATTATAGCTGATAACATAAGAAGCCATCTCGATAGGCATAATTTGATTAATGATACTCAGCATGGATTCACTAGGGGCCGTTCCTGCTAACTAATTTATTAATTTTTTTTCAGTAAGGCTTTTGAGGCAGTTGATCATGATAAAGAATTCGATATTGTTTATTTAGATTTTAGTAAGGCTTTTGATAGAGTACCACATCAGAGACTGTTAAAGAAAGTGGCTGCTCATGGCATTGGGGGAAAAGTGTTGTCATGGATCGAGTCATGGCTCACCAATAGGAAGCAGAGGGTGTGCATAAATGGGGTTAAATCGGAGTGGGGATATGTAACAAGTGGCGTTCCTCAGGGATCGGTTTTGGGCCCGTTGTTGTTTATAATATATATAAATGACCTTGACGAGGAATTTCTAGTGATATGAGCAAATTCGCTGATGACACGAAGATAGGTAGGATAATCGATTCAGACGTAGATGTCAGTGAACTACAGGAGGATTTAGACAAACTCAATTCCTGGTCAGAAAATGGCAGATGCAGTTCAATGTAGATAAATGCAAAGTTCTAAAGCTCGGAGTGTCCATAACCCAAGCACTTATAAGTTAAATAACGTAGAACTTAGCCATACAGATTGCGAGAAGGACTTGGGGTGATAGTAAGCAGCAACCTTAAACCAAGACAGCAATGCCTAAGCGTACGTAATAAGGCAAATAGATTACTGGGATTTATATCAAGAAGTGTTAGCAACAGAAGTCCAGAGGTTATATTACATCTTTATACATCATTAGTAAGGCCTCACCTAGATTACGCAGCTCAGTTTTGGTCTCCATATTACAGAATGGACATAAATTCGTTAGAAAACATTCAGCGTAGAATGACTAAATTATACATAGCATTAGAAATCTTCCTTACGAAGAAAGATTAAGGACCCTTAAATTACATTCACTTGTAAGACGTAGAATGAGGAGACATGATCGAGGTATACAAGTGGAAAATGGGTATTAACAAAGGGGATATAAATAAGGTCTTGAGGGTATCTCTCCAAGAGAGAACCCGCAATAATGGATTCAAGTTAGATAAGTTTAGATTTAGAAAGGATATAGGAAAGTATTGGTTTGGAAATAGGGTAGTTGATGAGTGGAACAGTCTGCCTAGTAGGGTTATTGAAGCAAGGACCCTGGGTAGTTTTAAATTTAGGTTGGATAAATTCATGAGTGAAAGGGGTTGGATTTGAGTGGGAATTGCACATGAGTAAATAAAATTATCAAAGCTTATTTCTTGGGTAGCATTGAAAATTAGGTTGAACAAATATTCTGTTAGTGGGATGGAATGTGAAGGACCTGTCTAGTATGGGCCAACAGGCCTGCTGCAGTATTCCTCCTTTCTTATGTTCTTATGTTCTTATGTAACATGAAAGTGGCTGCTCTTGGGTCACTGGTGGTGTCGATGAGTCTGGAACCCAGTTCTTTGTAGATGAATGGTTCAGAGAACCGACAAGTTGTTAAATTAGACACATATGCAACACTTGGTATCTTTATTGAGGAAACGTTCCGCCACACAGTGGCTTCATCGTCCAATACAAGAAGAAAGTAGTAATAAAGGAGGAGTTTGAGGTAATCAGTCCTCGGCCTGGAGTCGATGTGTTCAGTCCATCAATCTTGAAGTAAATACTATTTACTTCGTATTTACTTCAAGATTGATGGACTGAACACATCGACTCAGGCCGAGGACTATTACCTCAAACTCCTTTTCTACTTTCTTTGTATTGACTGATGAAGCCACTGTGTGGCGAAACTTTCTCAATAAAGATACCCAAGTGTTCATATGTGTCTAATTTAACAACCCAGTTCTTTAAGGAAACCTGTTGCATTTTTACCCCATGATCCCAAGGTCTCTGATCCAACTGAAACAAATTGATACTGTTGGCTTATGTCCCTGTACTTTCCGATCTTGTACTCCTCCCTGTGGTCAGCAGCTCCTCCCTGTCACCCGACACTGTGATGGATATAGGTGTCAGCCAGTGTCGACACACAAGTATAGTCCCATGCTAAGAGCTTGCCATTCTTCCGTCGGGGCGGTTTTATTGTTGGCTGCTAGTGATCGAGGCTCTCTCTCGGCTGGGCATCCAGCTGTAGCAAGGGTTCTCTTTATGATGTCGTTGACTTCATTGTGGCTTGCATGCCAGCCCTTGGTTTTTGGAACAGTTTAGACCATGTAGACCATATCGGTCGGCTTGCACATCGCCGCAAATACACGTATATATATATATATATATATATATATATATATATATATATATATATATATATATATATATATATATATATATATATATATATAGCAAAACAACCACTATGAAAAATAGAAGAATTCCAAGCGCTTTCGTGACTACTCACATTATCAAGGAACTATAAAAGGAAACGTGAGAAAAAGACTTATAAAGGGCAGAATACACCTCACAGTCACATCACACTAACAAAGACAACACCTCACAGTAGCGTAACATCTCACGACTCTGTGAAGAGGAACATAAGAAAGGACCTGAAACTCTTCCCAAGAATTAATTCTTCTATTTTTTCATAGTGGTTTTTGCTATCACCTGTTTACTGTGATCTTTTGCATATATATATATATATATATATATATATATATATATATATATATATATATATATATATATATATATATATATATAATGTCGAGCCGAATAGGTAAAACTTGCAATTTTGGCTTAAATAGCAACGCTTTTCTTGCCGAATAAGGCAAGCGAAAATTTGTGTACATATTCAATAATTTCGCAAAAATCATTCTGAACATAACGAAAATATATATTTAATTTTGTTTATTTATTATTAAATTATTGTTAACTTATCTAAAATATATTGAGTTGAATTAGGCTTAATTAAATTGCGTTTGTTATAATATGGTTAGGTAAGTTTTCTAAGGTTCTTTTGCCTCTTTAAGGGGGTCTCCTTGACGAGGTAAAGAGGCTATCGGTCTGAGGAATTGGACCATTTGGTCTTCTTCCTCAGACCGAACCTAATTACCCCCGAATCCCCCCTCCTTTTTCCCATCTTCCCCATCCTCCCTTTTCCCTTTCCTCCTCCCCCTCCTCCTCATCCCTCCCTTATTTCCTTCCCATTTTTACCCTGGGAGCTTCTCTCCACAGGCATTCTAGTTCCTAGGTAGGGGGAAGGGTACCCTGGTCCATTTCTATTCCGTTGAGGTCCTTGGCGGTGGTGTAGTTTGCCGTGGAATCTGGATCGCCTGGGGATGTCCCAATCCCTCTCCGGTCTCCCGGGGAGTGGCCTTGGGTATCTTTCGGGCGACGGGTGTATCTCTGGAGGCCACCTTTCGGATTCCGGGGGTGGTGGCCGAAGGCGGTATGCTTTGTGTCGGATATCCGGCCGCCCTCTCTTTTGTCCGCCGAGATGGCTCGGTGGATGTGAGGTTGCTATCGCGGATTGCTGGTTTACTGGCATGAAGGGTAGGGTATGGCACGGGTTCCATGCAGCATCTGCACTACTTGCGGTGTTGAGGTCCTCTTGGGCGTGGAGGGAGATTTACACCCCTTTCATTCCTCCTAGGAGCTATTCCTTCACGTTCCCCCCTTTTTTTATTCTTTTTTTATTTTTATTTTCTTTTCTTCTTTCTTTTTTTTTCTTAAAAACAAAAAGAAAAAGTAACTAACCATGGATGCCCTAATCCGTGACTCTACCCCCGGGCCCCTTGATACTACACCTAGTTCTGACTCTACCTTGATAACGGATAACTCTTCGGACAACCCTAATACCCCTGTACCTGAAGCAGGTGCCAGTTCGTCACCTGCTTCAGGTTCCAGGGACCCGACTGGCCCTTTCGATACATCTGACCTTCGCTCTTCTCTGACCTTGATTCCGGCTTCTCCCTCGACGGTGCGGCAATTTTCGAATCGCTCGCCCGTCTCACACCGGACCACCCCTGGTCCCACACCCACAACGTTTACAAGTTCGAAAGGTGACCCCTACACCGCAGCAGTGTAGAAACTGCTGGCGTTTTGGTCATCCAGCAAAATATTGCAGGTCCAAGGCCGAATGCCCAGTCTGTGGTGCTGACGACCATGCCAGTTCATCTTGTACTCTACCTGGGATTTATATCAAGAAGTGTTAGCAACAGAAGTCCAGAGGTTATATTACAGCTTTATACATCATTAGTAAGGCCTCACCTAGATTACGCAGCTCAGTTCTGGTCTCCATATTACAGAATGGACATAAATTCGTTAGAAAACATTCAGCGTAGAATGACTAAATTAATACATAGCATTGAAATCTTCCTTACGAAGAAAGATTGAAGACCCTAAAATTACATTCACTTGTAAGACGTAGAATGAGGAGACATGATCGAGGTATACAAGTGGAAAATGGGTATTAACAAAGGGGATATAAATAAGGTCTTGAGGATATCTCTCCAAGAGAACCCGCAATAATGGATTCAAGTTAGATAAGTTTAGATTTAGAAAGGATATAGGAAAGTATTGGTTTGGAAATAGGGGAGTTGATGAGTGGAACAGTCTGCCTAGTAGGGTTATTGAAGCTAGGACCTTGGGTAGTTTCAAATTTAGGTTGGATAAGCCTCACCTAGATTACGCAGCTCAGTTCTGGTCTCCATATTACAGAATGGACATAAATTCGTTAGAAAACATTCAGCGTAGAATGACTAAATTAATACATAGCATTAGAAATCTTCCTTACGAAGAAAGATTGAAGACCCTAAAATTACATTCACTTGTAAGACGTAGAATGAGGGAGACATGATCGAGGTATCAAGTGGAAAATGGGTATTAACAAAGGGATATAAATAAGGTCTTGAGGATATCTCTCCAAGAGAGAACCGCAATAATGGATTCAAGTTAGATAAGTTTAGATTTAGAAAGGATATGGAAAGTATTGGTTTGGAAATAGGGTAGTTGATGAGTGGAACAGTCTGCCTAGTAGGGTTATTGAGCTGGACCTTGGGTAGTTTCAAATTTAGGTTGGATAAATTCATGAGTGAGAGGGGTTGGATTTGAGTGGGACTCGCGCATGAGTGGGTAGAATTGTCAAAGCTTATTTCTTGGGTAGCATTGAAGATTGGGTTGAGCAAATATTCTGTTAGTGGGACGGATTGTGAAGGACCTGCCTAGTATGGGCCAACAGGCCTGCTGCAGTGTTCCTCCTTTCTTATGTTCTTATGTTCTTATGAGTGAGAGGGGTTGGATTTGAGTGGGACTCGCGCATGAGTGGGTAGAATTGTCAAAGCTTATTTCTTGGGTAGCATTGAAAATTGGGTTGAGCAAATATTCTGTTAGTGGGACGGATTGTGAAGGACCTGCCTAGTATGGGCCAACAGGCCTGCTGCAGTGTTCCTCCTTTCTTATGTTCTTATGTCATGAGGCACATCCTTCGTATTCTCGCCGTTGTCAGGTTTACCTGAATGAGCGGGAAATCCGTTGTCTCAAAGAGGCGGAAGGCTTCTCATATGCTATGGCTGTCTCTCATCTTCGCCTTCAAGGGAAACTTCCCCGTATTTCCTATTCTCGCATTGCTAAAAGTCGCCCCGCTTCTGGGGTCCCAACTTCCACGGCTTCCTCTGTGGTCGCCTCATCCTCAGTCACCCCTGTCTCGAATCCTTTTGATGTTCTTGGCTCCGAGGTCCCTACCTCGGCTTCCCATACTATCCACACTCCTTCCTCTATTCACTCGCACAGTTCTGAGTCTACACGTCCTCGTCCTTCACCTAAACCTCAGCACCCCCTTTCTCATAAGCCCGGCAAAAAATCCCTATTGCCAGGTTCTTCGCCTCCGACTAGTTCTGTAACGTGTGTGGAGGTTCATCCTCCTCCTCATACACTACCTTCATCCCCTGTCCCCTTCCAAGTCCCTACGACAGTTTCCTCTTCTACCTCCTCGTCCTCTACTTTAGTACAGTCTATAGACTCCCCGATAGTTTCTTCCATTTCTAATGTAGTCTCCCATTCTGCATCTTTGACTTCCGAAACACTGGAAGCTATTGCAGAATATATTTCAGAGACTGGGCCGATGATGGACACTACTCCATCTGAGGTTTCCCTATCCCTCTTCCCCCCCCAAACCCCCCCTTCCTTCAAAAGTCCTCCTCCTCTCTGATTACAGGTCTTCCGCTGCCTCCACACGGACTTTCTAACCCAAATCCATAGCCCTCTCACTTCCACTTCTATCTTTTTCCCTTTAATCATGTTTTATTTGTAGGGAATCTGGGGCCCTTTCGGGGGGGGTTAGGGGAGCGGTGCTTTTCCGGGTTTTCCATTGGGGTTGTTTGCAAGAACCCAAATTAAACCACGTTATCAGGCCCTTTCCTATAATTTGATATTCATGGATCCTTTTTGAGGGAAACCCTTTTAACGAAAGTGTTTTCCCTTATACCACGGGCCATACCGTCAGCTCTATGTCCCTTCTTCCTTACATTACCCCGGCAGCCCTATCCACTTGAATAAGTGGTATACACTCTGTTCTTTATATCTTCCCTTCCGGGCATTGTCTATCCCAGATGTTGATTTTCTGTTTTCCTACCGCACCCTTCTTTTTTTTTACATTTAAGCACACTTTTTGGGAGGGTTACTGTGACTCTTTTGTTTCAGTTGGAGGCATTGCTTTTTCCTCCAGTTAAACGGTACCTCCCATTTTGATCCTTTGATCTTTTTCTCCATCGTTTTTTTCCATTTGCTTTTTTAAACGGGGCCCTTTGATTTCTCCCTGCCCTGATTTTAATGAAGCAAATTTCCAATCACCCTTTAGTCCCCTGTTTTCCATTTCCTCAGCCACGGGGAATTTGACAAAAATGGACCTTTAGAACACTTACTGCCTTCATAAATTTCCTCCCCGTCCTCCATTGATGAGGTTTATTTCTTTTTCGCCCTTTTCTTCTTACAGTTTCACATTATTCCAAACCTGGGAAAGATCTCGAGTTTGGTGGTCCCTCTTGTGCTCAAAAGTGCGGTTAGCTGATGGGGGGGTTTGGACGGGGAACCACAAGGGGCCTCTTGATTCAAGAGAGAAACCAAGCTGGCTATACGTGTAAACGACTTTCGAATCTTTTTGCATTTGCCCTTTTAAGATAGCTAAGGAAATTTGAGAAATTCCCCCTACCGCCCTTTTCAGTTTGGGGCTGAAAGCACAAATCTCCTGTTGCTGCCTGAAATGGGACCATCTGTCCAGATATCTAGGGGGGCCCCCCCTTTCCTTTCTTTTTTAAGTCTTGGAAGGAAAAGTTCTTAGATTTTCTTCTTTTAGAGAAGAATTAATGTGCCTTCTTTTTAAAACCCGGAGGCAAACTTCTTTTGATCACGCAGCTGGCCGAGATAATTCTAGAGGAATTTAATCAGTCTGCTTTTTTTCGTCCCTACACTCTTTATCCTATTAGAGTTTTTCCCGCTTAGGGTGCCTTAAAAGGGTTTCCCTTTTTTTGAAACCAGTACCATTGACGATTCTCCCCATTTTCCGCCCCATCGCTTTTTACCAGTGAAAAATAGGGGGAACGTCAGTTAATAGATTTGATGTGGTTGAGACCAAATATCTCTCCCCCGGGGCAATATGGTTTTCCTAGGCCATTCCCTTTTACCTTGCTGCTGATGATATTCAATTTTGAATAACATTCGTATCTTCTTTTCACCTTGAGAAGGCCTTATAACTTGAGATATAAATTTTGCCAGGCCCACTTTTTTTTTCAGCAACTACCATTTTTTTTTGGTTTTTTTTTAATTCGAATTCGGTCCGTTAGTAATGAACCTCCCCGGGAAGCCCACGGGTGTCTCAGGGATGTGTTCTTTAGCACAACATTTTTTCTTCGTTTAAATAACGGACTGTCTTTCCATCCAATATTTGGGTTACCCTATGGGGATGACTCAAAGCGCAGGCACTGTCACCATTGAAACCTTCGTGCACAACCGGGGGTTTATTCAAAACCCCGGGTTTAAATTTTTAGTGGCAAATTACGTTTTAGAGTCAGTGGGTTTTCTTTACATCCATGTAATAAGGCTCATTTTTCCTGTAAAAGGATAATAAAGGTTTCTGCCCCTGTTTGAAACCTTATTTCCTGGGAAAATTCATACCTCTCTGAAGGGAATTCACACGTCTGAACCTTCTTAAACCTCACCTTTTCAAAGCCGAGAAACCTTTCCCTTTGCCACATTCAGCCCTAATTTTGTTTGAACCAAGGGACCAGATAATTCGGTTTGGGCCTTTTCCCCATCTTATCCTTATCCCATCACCAGATTACTATGCCTGTGCATTTTTGTTTTCCTGGTTTAGGGGTTTTTTTGTAGAAGAACATTCATCCTTATCCATTTCTTTATACATTGATTGCTTTTTTTGGCCCTTATGACCTCGATCCTTCCATGAGAACAAAATGGGTAGCTTTTTTGTCGCCCCTTTATCGTCTTTCTTTTGGGTTTTAAATCACTTGCCCTTCCTTCACTCCCAATTTTTTATGTTCATGTGACATTCTTTTTTCCCTACGGGAAGCCGCTGGGCCCCCGGTCTGTTTTATTCTCACCTTGCGAAGCCCAATCCTTCGCGCGCTTTTTTCTAGACCCCTTTTTTTCCGTTCTCCCCCTCCCACATCCAGGAAAACCAAGGTCAAAAACCCCCCCCCCGGGGCGGATTCGAGTGTTTTGGGAAATTTTCAAGGGATCTATACTCGCGCATATTTAATGAATTGTATGCCATTTTTGGCACTTATCCGGATGCAAACTATGCCTGACACCCTTTGGTCGCTTTAGACTCCCCTTTGTGCTTTACAGGCTATCCGAAAATTGATACACTCACCCCCCAGTTCTTCGTATCCACCTTTGGAGCCGGATCTTTAGAAGGGATAAAGATATTGTTTTCAGGTAAGACAGGTTGTGTAGGAAAGACAGTGTTGTGTAGGTAAGATTGTGTTGGTCGTGTAAGACAGTGTTGTGTAGTGTAAGATTGTGTTTGAGGTAAGATAGTGTTGTGTAGTGTAAGACAGTTTGTGTAGTAAGATAGTGTTGAGTAGTGTAAGACAGGTTTGTGTAGTTAAGACTGTGTTGTGTAGTGTAAGACAGTGGTGTGTAGTGAAAGATAGTGTTGAGTAGTGTAAGAGCAAGTGTAGTAAGATTGTCTTGTGTAGTGTAAGACAGTGTTGTGTAGTGAAAGACAGTGTTGTGTAGTGTAAGATTGTGTTGTGTCGTGTAAGACAGTGTTGTGTAGTGTAAGATTGTGTTGTGTAGTGTAAGATAGTGTTGTGTAGTGTAAGACAGTGTTGTGTAGTGTAAGATAGTGTTGAGTAGTGTAAGACAGTGTTGTGTAGTGTAAGACTGTGTTGTGTAGTGTAAGACAGTGGTGTGTAGTGAAAGATAGTGTTGAGTAGTGTAAGACAGTGTTGTGTAGTGTAAGACTGTGTTGTGTAGTGTAAGACAGTGTTGTGTAGTGAAAGATAGTGTTGAGTAGTGTAAGACAGTGTTGTGTAGTGAAAAATAGTGTTGAGTAGTGTAAGATAGTGTTGTGTAGTGTAAGATAGTGTTGTGTAGTGTAAGATTGTGTTGTGTAGTGTAAGATAGTGTTGAGTAGTGTAAGATAGTGTTGTGTAGTGTAAGATAGTGTTGTGTAGTGTAAGATTGTGTTGTGTAGTGTAAGATTGTGTTGTGTAGTGTAAGATTGTGTTGTGTAGTGTAAGATTGTGTTGTGTAGTGTAAGATTGTGTTGTGTAGTGTAAGATTGTGTTGTGTAGTGTAAGATTGTGTTGTGTAGTGTAAGACAGTGTTGTGTAGTGTAAGACAGTGTTGTGTAGTGTAAGATAGTGCTGTGTAGTGTAAGACAGTTTTGTGTAGTGTAAGACAGTTTTGTGTAGTGTAAGACAGTGTTGTGTAGTGTAAGACAGTGTTGTGTAGTGTAAGATAGTGTTGAGTAGTGTAAGATAATGTTGTGATAGTTGCAGAGGGAACAGAGTGCAGGAAATAAGTGTGTGCAACCATAAAGTGCATATACTCATTTGAACCAACATAAAAGGAACAATAAATAGAAATAGAAATAGTATATGGATTATAGAGTCAAATGGAGAGTGCCGGCTAGAGTAACGGTTACTGTGGGAATAGGCCTGACCAGCACTAGCAAATTATTGCCAGATGTCGACAGAAGTGGAAATAAACAAACAGATATTGAACTTTCGTAAAAGTAATATAGCAAGTGACAAGGATATGTGCAGTGACATAGTGAACTAAAATTGTAGCTAAGAGTAATCTTAATTAATTCTCACAATAGAGTAAAATATATGGTGTAGCATATGGGAATATACTACAAGCGACTGGCACTAGCGAACTATTGCCAGAGTTCTAATGCGATGTTTGCAGCATTCACAGAGACCCAAGCAAAAGATCACTTTGATGATGAAATATGGATAAATGGGTACAACCTTTTTAGATGTGACAGAAAGAACAGGCAACAAGATGATGGTTGGCCTGTATGTCAAAGAGTCGCTCATCTGCACGGAGATGCTGAACACCACAAATGATGTACTGTAGTTGAAGTTCTAACAATAAAGATCAAGAACAAAAACCTAGTCATCGTGGTTGTATATAAGCCACCAGATGCAACCTCCCAACAGTTCAAGGAACAGCTACTGAAAATTGATTGTAGACTGGAAAGCCTTCCAGCTCCATCCCCAAACATCTTACTGCTTGGTGATTTCAACCTAAGGCATACAAAATGGAAAAATGTAGTGAAAAATGTTATAACAGAAACAATCCCTGGAGGCAGCGCAGATGAAAGGTCACACACACGAGCTACTAAATCTCTGCGATAAACACACCCTAAGTCAGCAGATAGTGGCGCCAACAAGATTAGAAAACACACTTGACCTAATCTTCACAAATAATGAGGACCTGGTAAGAGATATAAAAAACAACAATATCAAAAACAACTAATTCCGATCACAATCTAATCGAAGTTCAGACTCGCATGCACAGGGGTCCTGATCAGCAAAATGCACGTATCTGTGAAGGTGTCTTCACCAAATATAACTTCAACAACAAGAACATCAACTGGGACCAGGTAAACCATGTCTTAAATGAAACATGTTGGGAAGATATCTTAAATAACATGGATCCAAACCAGTGCCTTGAAAGGATCAACTTCCTGGCAGCTGAAGTATGTTCAAGGCATATTTCCCTAAGAAAGAAAAAGAGCAGGAGTAAACTGGAGAGAGAAAGACACTCCCTCTACAGAAGATGACGAAGAATCACTTAGCTCCTCAAGAACGTGGAAGGAAGTGGAAAGTATCAAACTTAAGTTAAAGGACTCTTACAGGAATCAGGAGAGACAGGAGGAGCTTAAAACGATTAGTGTAATTGAAAGAAATTCAAAATACAGTGGACCCCCGGTTAACAGCCTGCTCCAAACACTAACAATTATGTAAGTGTATGTTTGTAAGTGCTTTTGTAAGTGTACGTTTGGGGGTCCAAAAGAACTAATCTAATTTACATTATTCCTTATGTTAATAAATTCGTTCGGTAATGGCACTTGAACAGCATTCTGGAGTGAATTATGGCCGTTAACCGGGGATCCACTGTATTTCTTTTCATATGCCAAAAACAAGGCAAATACCACATCTAGTATCAGGCCCTTGTTCAGACAAGATGGGACTTACACAGATGACAACAAGGAAATGAGTGAGATACTGAAATCCCAGTACGACTCTGTGTTTAGTGAGCCACTAATCAGTCTAAATTGACAAAACCCCAAAAAAATAAATCAATGTATGCCCGATTTTCCAGGGTTCCCTAATCTGATAGACTCTGAAAAAGCCATTGACAACATGCCCATGCACTCAGCCCGGGCCCAGACTCGTGGAACTCTGTGTTCATTAAAACTGCAAAAAACCCCCTTTTACATCCCTAAGTATCCTTGGGGGGCTAAGACATGGGTGAAATTCCACAGTCATTTAAAAAAAGGATATAGCCCCCTCCATAAAAGGGGGCAGCAAACCATTAATAAGAACTATAGACCAATAGCTCTGGCGTCCCACATCTTTTAAAAAACTTTGAAAGAGTGTTAAAATTTTGATTGCAAAAACCCTTGGTTCCCAAAAACTGCACAATTCAGCATAACATGGGTTCAGGGCAGGTCGCTCCTGCCTCTCGCAAATACT
>WNWK01051343.1:0-12512 GCA_009830355.1 Cherax destructor
AAATGAAAGAATGTGCCTTCTTCAAGGATTAGGAGATCTGTGCCAAATGGAGTGATGTGCAAAGCATTTATGGATGAATATCACCCTAACCATGCTGTTGCAGGCCGTGCTGGCAACCTGTACAATGACACAGTGGTGTGTCATTTCAGGGATGTATTAAAGAATCGCCAGACACAGAGCTCCTGGACAAATTTGTTGTTAGAAAGAGGTCTAGTGACTCTCAAGCTGGTCCTAGTGGCATTCAAAGAAAAGGAAGTAACCCCAGAAAAGGACTTGGTACCTGCAGTGTTAATGGAAGGATTCCCCTTCCAAACACTAGCATACTACTCCACCTTCTCCCTCCTCCCGTCCTCCACACATCAACAACTCTTCAATAAATGTAAGTGACATGTTATTGTACAATATTTGCATGTGTATTTATGTATTCTTTATTCAATTATTTATTATTTAATGTCCAAAAGTTCTAAAATATTTTATTTAACTACTTTTGGAAGTCTTGGAGCAGATTAAATTTATTTCCATTATTTCTTATGGGAAAATTGATTGTGTTACGATTGTTTCGTCTTAAGATATGCCCTCTCTGACGGATTAATATCGTAAGTCGAGTACCACTGTCTTATTTTCATCCATTTTAACGGGGTAGTAGATATAAGAGGAATATACCTGTAGTTAAATAAGATTTTGTTTGGATTTTAACCCTGGGTGTTAGCCACCCAGGATAACCCAAAGGCAGTGCATCATCGAGGGGCTGTCTGTCTTATTTCCATTGGGGTCTTCAGTCTTGTCCCCCAGGATGCGCCCCACACTAGTCAACAGACATCCAGGTACCTACTTGCTTGCTAGGTGAGCGGGGACAGTAGGTGTCGGAAACATGCCCAATGTTTTCACTCTTGCCGAGGATCAAACCACAGACACTGTGTGTGACGAAAGCATTGCCTACCAGGCCATGGGACAAAGTTTCGGTTTGCCATACTATATTGTTGGGAAGCATTGAACCCATATGGGTCATACAATTTCTGGGGAATGGAAATAATTAGTTTTGATACAAGAAATGGGAGAGTAGCTCCACTTCCTTGAATCAGGAGCCTTTCAACATCAAGGTACCTCCCCATCCTTGAAGGGTCACTATGCTATATTTGGTACAGTATTATCAGTTTATTACTTGTGGCTCTGCATTTTTTAATGTGCTTCTTTAAATAATATGTGGCAAAATGTACATTTGTCACTTCTGCAATCTACTCATGTTATTTTAGTGATATATAATTCTTTATAGTTGTGGACACTTGGAGTACGACCATTTCTGGTCAGAATAATTTGTGCACACAGTAGTGTAGTGACAAGTGTCACAGTTGTTACCCAAAGGAGGTTTTACACTTGGGGTATATGGATCTAAATTATATGACCGACACAAAATTGTTGTTTGTTTATTCCTTAATAAGATAAAATATCATGAACAATGTGAGAAAGCCTGGAAGAGACAAATGTCTGTCATTTTGCTTAATAATCACTGTTTTGCTGCTCCATACAACCCATCACACACCTACAAGAATTAATGAGTGTCTCAGTCTCTGCAGAGTTGTGTGTAATTTGTTTTAACCCAAAAATCTCTCTACTGATTTGATGTAGCTCCAGTCTTCTGATATTTTTCATCCTTAAAGTATACAAATCAGTTGTCCAGGATTTTTATTCTTGATAATTGTAATATTTCTAGGTAGTAGGTTGGTAGACAGCAACCGCCCAGGGAGGTACTACCGTCCTACCAAGTGAGTGTAAAAAAGCCTGTAATTGTTTACATGATGGTAGGATTGCTGGTGTCTTTTTCTGTCTCATAAACATGCAAGATTTCAGGTACATCTTGCTACTTCTACTTACACTTAGGTCACACTACACATTCATGTACAAGCATATATACACACCCCTCTGGGTTTTCTTCTATTTTCTTACTAGTTCTTGTTCTTATTTTCTCTTATCTCCATGGGGAAGTGGAACAGAATTCTTCCTCCGTAAGCCATGCGTGTCGTAAGAGGCGACTAACATGCTGGGAGCAAGGGGCTGGTAACCCCTTCTCCTGTATATATTACTAAATGTAAAAGGAGAAACTTTCGTTTTTCCTTTTGGGCCACCCTGCCTCGGTGGGAAGCGGCCGACGTGTTGAAAGAAAGAAAGAATTGTAATATTTGTTAGTTTGGATTGTAAATATCATTGAACATGCCTCCATTTACATATACACAGTTTGAAAGAATTTAAAAAAAAATTATAACTTGTTTGGCTAAATATTGCTTTTTTTTTTCTTAACTATAGCCTTTGACCAGGGTGCTGTAGTAACACTCTTAAAACTGGTCACAGGTAAAGAATAAAATACTTTTGTTATGGCATAATGGTTTTCCAGGTGTTCGAATTTGTTATTCATGAATGGGTTTACAGTAGACTCCTGTATCCATGGTTTCAGCTTCCGAAGTTTCAGTTATCCGCAGTTTACTGTGGCCCAAAAATATTAAATGGAAAATTCCATTTCATAAGTTTCAAATGTATTTAAACTGTGTGTGTACAAGATATTTTCATTGCTCCATCATCCCTTGAGGTTAAGCCAAAAACATCAGAATCCCATTCATTAGAGAACAAGAGAGAGAGAGAGAACAAGAGAGAGAGAGAGAACAAGAGAGAGAGAAAGAGAGAGAACAAGAGAGAGAGAGAGAGAGAACAAGTACAGTGGAACCCCGAGTTTCGGCCATAATTCGATCCAGGAGGCTGTTCAAGTGCCGTTACTGAACGAATTTGTTCCCATAAGGAATAATGTAAATTAGATTAGTCTGTTTCAGACCCCCAAAAATACACTTACAAAAGCACTTACAATAATACACTTACATAATTGTTCGAGTTGGGAGGTGGCCGAAACTCGGGGTACCACTGTATAATAATGTACAATGTATTTTATTATTTAATGTTGGCAATGTCTTATTCTCCATGGGGAAGTGGAACAGAATTCTTCCTCCGTAAGCCATGCGTGTCGTAAGAGGCGACTAAAATGCCAGGAGCAAGGGGCTAGTAACCCCTTCTCCTGTATATATTACTAAATGTAAAAGGAGAAACTTTCGTTTTTCCTTTTGGGCCACCCTGCCTCGGTGGGAAACGGCCGACATGTTGAAAGAAGAAGAATGTCTTATTGTGTTTAATTTATCAATTAAACTTTATCATAGGTATACATGTAAACGAAAAATGACTTGTAGTATATAGGGTTAGCTACTATCCGTGGTTTCGGGCATCCGTGGTAGGTCTTGGAATGTATCACCCACGGATACGGTGGACCACTGTATGTGTTATGCTAGCCTTGGTTACTTTTCTTTCCAAGTTAATTGTAATCTAGTACACTTATCATTGCAACACAGTAATGTTCCAGGATGGATTGTCATGGAAAAGTGGTAACCTGTAGGGGTCATATAATGTGGGAATGGGGGATGATCAGGTTTAATCCAAGGAAGGGGAGGATGATTCCAATTCCTTGAATCAGGAGCCCTTTACTGGCAGCAATGAACCTGCCTTATCAGGAAGCACTGAGTGAAACATAATTCAGTTTCATCTTTTACAATGTGGGTTCGTTGGGTTTACATCACAGTTGTTAAGAAAATAAAAAGTTATTTGTGTTAGCACATCCATCAAAATCAGATACCTGATACACAGAATTTTCATAATTATTGTTTTAATTATATTTGAATTTTGAGTTGTGCTTGGCTTTAAAACTGGTGGAGACCAATTTTGCAATTAACTTTTATGTTTTGTTTTCATGTTGCTGTAATATATGGTGTAATACACACAATTGTTTATCTGAAATCTCAAAGAGTTAAATGAATACTTGTGATAATGACCAATTAAGTTTTCTACTTCTCATGTTATGAAAATATTGCTAGATGGTTAATAATTCATATGGAATTTATTGAGCACAATTATTTTTGTTCAAGAGAAGCTGTTGCTGTACTGTTCTGTTTGTTGCAGACTAAATAAAATGAAATTATTTAAAGGCATTTTCAGCATTCAAGTCATTAGACATAATACCAGACATAAACATCTCTTTGACATTCCCCGTGTCCGACTAAATCTATACAAAAATTCAATGCGCCTAAAATCTGGAACTCCCTGCCTGAAAACTCTAGAACTGCAGACACAACCTCCATTTTCAAAAGCACCGTTAAAAAACATCTTATCTCACTTACGCACCCAACCGGTAGTTAACCATACGAAAACTACTTTATCTTGCACATATCCACAGTAAAATACACTTATTGATATCTGTGATTCTCCTTAATTTGCACATTACTAACCACAGCAAAATACACTTATTGATATCTGTGATTCCCCTTAATTTGCACAGTTCTAACCAAAATTCTAATACAACTATTACTCCATAATACTTAAGCTAGTCATAAGTTTGCCTAAGATACTCCAATATAGAAACTATATTATGCCAATATATCACCTTTATCATTAATATATAAACTAATTGCTAACTTTTTATACTAATTGTTAAATTCTCAATGTTTAAATTCCAGTACCTAAATTTTGTAAACCTAACCTAACCTTACAATCTGTATATTCATTGTATAGCTATTGAGTAAGACCTATCATAAGACTGCCTGAAAAGCCTAGGCATACCTAGGCATATTATTGGCCATCTTGTAATATCAACTTTAATGTATAACTATAAGTACCCCCCACCTTGTATTACATGAAATAAAGAATTTGAATTTTGAATTTGAATTATTATTATTATTATCATTATTATATTTTTATTATATTTTTTATATTTTTATATTTTTTTATATTTATTTTTTATATTTATTTTTTATATTTTTATTATATTTTTATATTTTATTTTTATATTTTTATATTTTATAGGTAGTAGGTTGGTAGACAGCAACCACCCAGGGAGGTACTACCATCCTGCCAGGTGACTGTGAAACAGAAACCTGAAACTGTTTTACATGATGGTAGGATTGCTGGTGTCTTTTTTTCTGTCTCATAAACATGCAAGATTTCAGGTACGTCTTGCTACTTCTACTTACACTTAGGTCACACTACGCAAACATGTACACGTTTATGTATACACACTCATCTGAGTTTTCTTTGATTTTATCTTAATAGTTCTTGTTCTTATTGCTTTTCCCTTTCATATCCATGGGGAAGTGGAATAAGAATCTTTCCTCCGTAAGCCATGCGTGTTGCAAAAGTCAACTAAAATGCCGGGAACAATGGGCTAGTAACCCCTTTTCCTGTATAGCTTACTAAAAAGAAGAAGAAGAAAACCGTCAAAGTGGGATGTTTGAATGTGCGTGGATGTTGTGCGAATGATAAGAAAGAGATGATTGTAGATGTTATGAATGAAAAGAAGCTGGATGTCCTGGCTTTAAGTAAGATAAAGCTGAAGGGGGTAGGAGAGTTTCAGTGGGGAGAAATAAATGGGATTAGATCAGGTGTTTCAAATAGAGTTAGAGCTAAAGAAGGAGTGGCAATAATGTTGAATAATCAGTTATGGCAGGTAAAGAAGGAATATAAATGTATAAATTCAAGGATTATGTGGAGTAAAATAAAGGTTGGATGTGAAAAGTGGGTTATAGTAAGTGTTTATGCACCTGAAGAAGAGAGAGAGAGATTTTTTGGAAATGTTGACTGAGTGTGTGGGGAGTTTTGAACCAAGTGAGAGAGTAATTGTGGTTGGGGATCTTAATGCTAAACTGGGTAAAAATGTTGTGGATGGAGTAGTAGGTAAATTTGGGGTGCCAGGGGTAAATGTAAATGGGGAACCATTAATTGAGCTATGTGTAGAAAGAGGTTTGGTAATAAGTAATACATATTTTATGAAAAAGAGGATAAATAAATATACAAGGTATGATATAGCACGTAAGGAAAGTAGTTTGTTGGATTATGTATTGGTGGATAAAAGGTTGATGAGTAGGCTTCAGGATGTACATGTTTATAGAGGGGCAACGGATATATCAGATCATTATTTGGTTGTAGCTACAGTTAGAGTAAAAGGTAGATGGGACAAAACGAAAATGGCAACAGCAAGTAAGAGAGAGGTAAAAGTGTATAAACTAAGGGAGGAGGAAGTTAGGGTGAGATATAAGCAACTATTGGCAGAAAGGTGGGCTAGTGCAAGTAGGAGTAGTGGGGGGGTTGAAGAGAGTTGGGATAGTTTTAAAAATGCAGTATTAGAATGTGGGGCAGAAGTTTGTGGCTATAGGAGGGTGGGTGCAGGAGGAAAGAGGAGTGAGTTGTGGAATGAAGTAAAGGGTGTGATAAAGAGAAAAGGTAGCTTATGAGAGGTTTTTACAAAACAGAAGTGTTAATAGAAGAGCAGAGTATATGGAGAGTAAAAGAAAGGTGAAGAGAGTGGTGAGAGAGTGCAAAAGAAGAGCGGATGAAAGAATGGGAGAGGCTCTGTCAAGAAATTTTGCTGAAAACAAGAAAAATTTTTGGAGTGAGATAAACAAGGTAAGAAAGCCTAGGGAACGAATGGATTTGTCAGTTAAAAACAGAGTAGGGGAGTTAGTAGATGGGGAGCTGGAGGTATTGGGTAGATGGCGGGAATATTTTGAGGAACTTTTAAATGTCGATGAAAAGAGGGAGGCGGTAATTTCATGTACTGGTCAGGGAGGTACAACATCGTTTAGGAGTGAAGAAGAGCAGGATGTGAGTGTGGGGGAGGTGCGGGAGGCATTACGTAGAATGAAAGGGGGTAAAGCAGCTGGAATTGACGGAATCATGACAGAAATGTTAAAAGCAGGGGGATATAGTGCTGGAGTAGTTGGTATTTTTGTTTAATAAATGTATGAAAGAGGGGAAGGTACCTAGGGGTTGGCAGAGAGCATGTATAGTTCCTTTATATAAAGGGAAGGGGGATAAAGAGAGTGTAAAAATTATAGGGAAGAAGTTTCGAGTATACCAGGTAAAGTGTATGGCAGGGTTATTATTGAAAGAATTAGAGGTAAGACAGAGAGTAGGATTGCAGATGAGCAAGGAGGCTTTAGAGTGGGTAGGGGATGTGTAGATCAAGTGTTTACAGTGAAGCATATATGTGAACAGTATTTAGATAAAGGTAGAGAAGTTTTTATTGCATTTATGGATTTAGAAAAGGCATATGATAGAGTGGATAGGGGAGCAATGTGGCAAATGTTGCAAGTGTATGGAATAGGTAGTAAGTTACTGAAGGCTGTAAAGAGTTTTTATGAGGATAGTGAGGCTCAGGTTAGGGTGTGTAGGAGAGAGGGAGATTATTTCCGGTAAAAGTAGGTCTTAGACAGGGATGTGTAATGTCACCATGGTTGTTTAATATATTTATAGATGGGGTTGTAAAAGAAGTAAATGCTAAGGTGTTGGGGAGAGGGGTGGGATTAAATTATGGAGAATTAAATGCAAAATGGGAGTTGACACAGTTACTTTTTGCTGATGATACTGTGCTTATGGGAGATTCTAAAGAAAAGTTGCAAGGTTAGTGGACGAGTTTGGGAGAGTGTGTAAAGGTAGAAAGTTAAAAGTGAACATAGATAAGAGTAAGGTGATGAGGGTATCAAACGATTTAAATAAAGAAAAATGGATATCACATTGGAGAGAGGGATTATGGAAGAAGTAAATGTTTTCAGATATTTGGGAGTTGACGTGTCAGCGGATGGGTTTGTGAAGGATGAGGTTAACCATAGAATTGATGAAGAAAAAAAGGTGAGTGGTGCATTGAGGTATCTGTGGAGACAAAAACGTTATCCATGGAGGCAAAGAAGGGAATGTACGAAAGTATAGTGGTACCAACACTCTTATATGGGTGTGAAGCATGGGTTGCAAATGCTGCAGCGAGGAGGAGGCTGGAGGCAGTGGAGATGTCCTGTCTAAGGGCAATGTGTGGTGTAAATATTATGCAGAAAATTCGAATGTGGAAATTAGGAGAAGGTGTGGAGTTACTAAAAGTATTTGTCAGAGGGCTGAAGAAGGGTTGTTGAGGTGGTTTGGTCATTTAGAGAGAATGGATCAAAGTAGAATGACTTGGAGCGTATAAATCTGTAGGGGAAGGAAGGCGGGGTAGGGGTCGTCCTAGAAAAGGTTGGAGGAAGGGGTAAAGGAGGTTTTGTGGGCGAGGGGCTTGGACTTCCAGCAAGCATGTGTGAGCGTGTTAGATAGGAGTGAATGGAGACGAATGGTTTTTGGGACATGACGATCTGTTGGAGTGTGAGCAGGGTAACATTTTGTGAAGGGATTCAGGGAAACCAGTTAATTGATTTAGTTGGACTTGAGTCCTGGAAATGGGAAGTACAATGCCTGCACTTTAAAGGAGGGGTCTGAGATAGTGACAGCTGGGAGGGACTTTTCTCAGCTGTCGTATCTGAGCTCCTCTGCAAAGGCAGTGATTATGTATGAGTGTGGTGAAAGTGTTGAATGATGATGAAAGTATTTTCTTTTTGGTAATTTTCTTTCTTTTTGGGTCACCCTGCCTCGGTGGGAGACGGCCAACTTGTTGAAAAAAAAAAAAAAATTATATTATAGTATTATTACTGTATAATATTAAGATAAGATAAGGTTTCTTCAGATTTTTAACCCCGGAGGGTTAGCCACCCAGGATAACCCAAGAAAGTCAGTGCGTCATCGAGGACTGTCTGTCTTATTTCCATTGGGGTCCTTAATCTTGTCCCCCAGGATGTGACCCAAACCAGTTGACTAACAACCCAGGTACCTATTTGCTGCTAGGTGAACATGACAGCAGGTGTAAGGAAACACGTCGAAATGTTTACACCCGCCGGGAATCGAACCCGGGCCCTCCGTGTGTGAAGCGAGAGCTCTAGCCACCAGACCAGACTTGTAAGGTCATACAATACCTGGAAAATGAGAGATAGTCAGAATTGGTCCAAGGAAGAGCACAGTAGCTCCAGTTCCTTGGATCAAGAGCCTGTTACTAACATCAAGGCACCCTCCTTGAAGAGTGCTGTATTTATAGCTTTGTGTCTGCTTTTATTGCATTTCTCTACGTCTTTGCCTTCTAATTTGTCTTCTTATATTGGGAAAAAATTCTACTTCGTGTCACCTTGAACTTAAAATATGGTGAAGTGTATTATAGTGAATAACAAAGATGGTGCTGAGAGGAGGAACCCATTGTTTTCCCTACCTCACCAGCTGTCATCACAGGCACATCATCCTCAATACTGACTAGTGTTATCATGATGTTGGTGAACATCTTGGCACATCAGCACTCCTGCTAATGCTAACCCAAGTTCCTTACTTATGTCTTGATACCTCATAAGATCTTCAAGCCATTCACATATAATTATTTGGTATTAGAGTTTGGTACAGCATAGTTAATCAACAAGGATATTCAAAGATACAAACAACAGTTTATTGAAATCATTTTGGTAATATTTCACATGTTCAGTAATATTTTACATGTACAGTAGGGCCCCACTTATACAGCAGGTTAGGTTCCAGGCTACCGCCAGAAAGCGGACATCGCCGGAAAGCAGAACACCATTTTTTCCACTTATAAATGCATATAAATGCCAGATAACAAGGTTACACTAACACATATTAAGTTAGCAATAGTACTATGCATTAAAAACAATATAAAGTAAAATACACACACAGTACACTCATTACTTACCTTAAAATATTTGTAGTCTTAATGTAGGGTGAAAGGTGAGTAGTATTTATTGTAAGAAGTCAGGTGTAGTAAGTATGGTAGCCAGCCAGGCCACCCCACCCACACGTAATATATTACAACATTTAACCCTTTACCAGGCCAGGTGTGCCTCATATTTGATTCTGCCATAGAGGGTATTTAAGAGGCGCCTAAAATAAATAAACTTGACAAATGAACATAAATAAATATGTCTTAGAATTGCTTATATTATCAGAATATAGGTTGCAAATGTTGCAGTGTCTCAAATTTGATGCGTGGCCTGGTAAAGGGTTAAAGCGCCCCAGAGCGATAAAATGCATATACAGTACACTCATTACTTACCTTAAACTATTTGTAGTCTTAATGTAGGGTGTGAGGCGAGTAGTATATATTTGTAGGAAGTCAGGTGTGAGAGGTATGGTAGACAGCCCATCCCACCCACACGTAATATACTATGACATTTAAAGCGGCCTAGAGCGATAAAATGCATATACGTACAGTACACTCATTGCTTACCTTAAAATATTTGTAGTCTTAATGTAGGGTAAATGAGGTAAAACGAATAAACAAGAGAGAGAGAATGAGTAAATGAGAGAGGAGAGAAACGCTGAGTAATGTAAACAAGCAGACGAATGCATCTGGTTTTGGTTCATACACTTAACATCTCATATTAATGTTAATTTATTCTACTGTGGGATGTATTTATCATGTTTATATGTTATGTAGCGTGTTGATTATATAACTTTGAAAAAAATATCATAGATGGATTAATGAAAATGTATATATTAACGTAATAGTATTCAACATTTAATGGGCAACAGAGTGATTATTATTGCGTATTATTATTATTATCATTATTAATATGGTGTCCATAAGACTAATAAGACACTCTTAGTGATTTTAATGTGTACCTGCATGCCAGCACAGTGTGTAAGTTTATTTAGGTACAGTTACACATGAGTATAATTATCAGAGTACAGTAGACCGTCATTTAGCACGATTTGGGTATAGCATAATTGAAGAATTGCGGCACAATTTTATGTAACGTTGTAAAATTAATTTAACACGGTTCAGTTTGCGGGAAGGAAAAAAAATCCCTTTTCCTCAAGCGGCAGCCTTGTTGTGGATCAGCCGTGGAGACCTCCCTCGGGCCCCAGCCACCCCCCAACACCACCCCACCATCCCAGCATTCATACTTCATACGTGTCCAGTCCAACTTCTCTGCTACAAGCTTGTGATTGTGAATTGTGTTTTGATCTTTTAATTACTATATCTTGAATCTGCCAAGCAATCATGACACCCAGTAGGCATACCAGTGTTGCTCAAAGTGGAAAGAAAAGGTATAAGCATTTAAGTCTTATAATTAACGAAGAAAACAAAGATATTAGACAAGATATAACCTGTGGCCCTAATGAAGTGTCACTTTGTACACATAAAAAGAGGTAAACATAAGTTTGTGTGACTGACTGACTTACTGAATGACTTGACTGACTTACTGAATGACTTGACTGACTTACTGAATGACTTGACTGACTTACTGAATGACTTGACTGACTTACTGAATGACTTGACTGACTTACTGAATGACTTGACTGACTGACTGAATGACTTGACTGACTTACTGAATGACTTGACTGACTTACTGAATGACTTGACTGACTTACTGAATGACTTGACTGACTTACTGAATGACTTGACTGACTTACTGAATGACTTGACTGACTTACTGAATGACTTGACTGACTTATTGAATGACTTGACTGACTTACTGAATGACTTGACTGACTTACTGAATGACTTGACTGACTTACTGAATGACTTGACTGACTTACTTAATGACTTGACTGACTTACTGAATGACTTTGACTGACTTACTGAATGAAATGAATTGAATGACTTGACTGACTTACTGAATGCTTTACTGTGGGCCCCGTAGGGGACGCTTTCTCCCCCTCTTCACAATCATCCACAAACACCACACCCACAATTTGGTAAAAATTTATTATTTCTGTTCATTTTAGTCTTAAGCAGTAAAAACAACATAATCATCACAAAATGAACACAATTACATATTCCCTTTTTTTTTTTGTAAGATATGCAGGCCTAAATAAAAGTTTTGGCCTTTTTTTGGGTCTCAGGAACCAAACCTATTTTTCCCTAAGTTCTTCAGTTCATCTCCGGTTTTTTCTAACAAACGTTTTTTAGGAACGTAATACCGTGTTAAATGACAGTCATTACATATATAAAACATGAAATAACTTTAAAACACTTGAAATTTTGGAAAGTTTCCAGCATAATGAAAAGACCGGGGGTTTAGGAAATGAAACAAACCGGGGGGGGTAGGATCATTTGAAAGTCAGGTGGGGGAGCTATATAATGAGTTTTTCATAATTTGAAAAGTCTGTATTAGCGTAATGCCATAAAGGGGAAAAAGCCATAAAGCAAGGCCCTACTGTAATCATAATTAAATCTTCCTTTCTTTTAAATTTATTATATTCTTAAAGGGATAATCTAACATTTTTGACCTCTTTAAGGGGCTCCCGCGTGGAAAGGCTTGGGCGAGTGGACCTTGGCTTCTTCCTCAGGGGAATAAAACCCCCCCCCCCCCTTTTTCCCCCCTCCCCCCTCCCCCCTTTTTCCCCTTTCCTCCCCCCCCCCTCATCCCTCCCTTTCCCCCCTTTCCCAGTTTCCCCGGGGCTTCTCCCTCAGGCTTTTATTTAGGTAGGGGAAGGGATGTGGGCCATCCCATTCCCTTGAGGTCCTTGGGGGTGGTGTGTTTTCCGTGGGGTCTGGTCCCTGGGGGTGTCCATCCTCTCCGGGCCCCGGGGGGGGCTTTGGGTATCTTTGGGCGGGGGTTCTCTGA
>WNWK01051344.1:0-5000 GCA_009830355.1 Cherax destructor
GTTTCTTATTCAGCCCAGGTTCCTTGTTAACAGAAGAGGATAGCAAATAAGCCAGAATACTTGACCTAAAATCCTGACAGTCTCTGTCAGGAAGTTTGAGAAAATCCTAGACGTCAATCCTATTGATGATTGGATGTATAAACTGGAAGAGGCAGTTAACAAGTGGAACTGGAGAGGCTTAGAATGGAGGAGATGGAGGATCTGCATGGAGGAGGAGGAGGTTCAAGAACCTGGAGGTGGAGGAGGTTCAGAACCTGGAGGTGGAGGAGGTTCAAGAACCTGGAGGTGGAGGGATTCATCATGGTGGAGGTGGGGGGGTTCATTGTGGAGGAAGTGGAGGGGTTCATCATGGAGGAGGTGGAGGGTTCATCATGATGGAGGTGGAGGGGGTTCATTGTGGAGGAATTGGAGAGGTTCATCGTGGAGGAATTGGAGAGGTTCATCATGGAGGTGGAGAGGTTCATCATGGTAGAGATGGAGGGTTCATCATGGAGGAGGTAAAGGGGGTTCATCATGGTGGAGGTGGAGGGGTTCATCATGGTAGAGGTGGAGGGTTCATCATGGTGGAGGTGGAGGGGTTCATTATGGAGGAGGTGGAGAGGTTCATCATGGAGGAATTGGAGAGGTTTCATCATGGAGGTGGAGAGGTTCATCATGGTGGAGGTGGAGAGGTTCATCATGGAGATGGAGGCTTCAAAAAACAGTCTATAGTGGTGAATGACTTATACATTCATCTACCTGCATCTCATACAATAATCATTCGTGCATCAATGCAAAGTATTTTAAACCAACAATATATAAAATTCAATGGAAAAAAAATTTAAATTCCTGAAAACTGATGAAACTAAAAAAAAAAAAAATTTAAAAAATATTGTGAAACCAAGATTTTTTTTTAAACTCATATAAAAAATATATATTTTACTCATATTTTCCAATTTTAATAATCAATAAAAATAATCATGTTATTATTCTGCCAATAGTTAGAAAACGTAACTGTATTATTATACTAAGTATACCATTTATTGCATGATTTCAATGGGACACAATATATATACTCTGAGAGGTGTATATCTCTCTGTATATGTACTAGAGTTGAATATCTCTCTGATATGTATACTGAGAGTGAAAACTCTCAGTGTATGTATACTGAGGTTGTATATCTCTCAGTGTATGTATACTGAGGTTGTATATCTCTCAGTGTATGTATACTGGAGTTGTATATCTTCAGTGTATGTATACTGAGAGTTGAATATCTCTCAGTGTATTTATACTGAGAGTTGTATGTTTTCAGTGTATGTATACTGAGGTTGAAAATCTCTAGTGTATGTATACTGAAGTTTTATATCTCTCAGTGTATGTATACTGAGAGTTGAATATCTCAGGTATGTATACTGAGAGTTGTATATCTCTCAGTGTATGTATACGAGAGTTGTATATCTCTCAGTGTATGTATACTGAGAGTTGAATATCTCTCAGTGTATTTATCTGAGAGTTGTATATCTCTCAGTGTATGTATACTGAGAGTTGAATATCTCTCAGTGTATGTATACTGGGGTTGTATATCTCTCAGTGTATGTATACTGAGAGTTGAATATCTCTCAGTGTATGTATACTGAGAGTTGAATATCTCTCAGTGTATACTGAGAGTTGTATATCTCTCAGGGAATGTATACTAAAAGTTGAATATCTCTCAGTGCATGTATACTGAGAGTTGGCTTTAGTCTCTGTCGCTGAGAGCGAATTATTTTTGACCGCTGGTGAATAGGTTACGTGCAGCTTTATGTACATAGTGTAGTCTATAGGATTTAAACCCCATTCACTACCCAAACCCAAACCCAAAGGGTTGGATTATGTAACTGCTCGATATGAGAGAGAGAGAGAGAGAGAGAGAGAGAAAAAAACAGAGAGAGAGAGAAGAGAGAGAGAGAGAGAGAGAGAGAGAGAGAGAGAGAGAAAAAAAAAAAATAGACAGTATAATGACTTTTCATAGACCGTCACTGAGCATGATCTGTTTCTACCGCATGACTTGTTTGTTAAATTAGACACATATGCAACACTTGGGTATCTTTATTAAAAAACTTTTCCCCACACAGTGGCTTCATCAACCCCAATACAAAAGAAAGTAGTAATAAAGGAGGAGTTTGAGGTAATCAGTCCCTCGGCCTGGAGTCGTGTGTTCAGCCCATCAATCTTGAAGTAAATACAACATAAGGAAATAAATTTTCATTACGTAGACAGGTGAGATGAAGCAGGAGGAGGCGGTCAAGTGGTATAAACCCACTAGTCAGTAAGTCCTTGTAAAAAGGTTTGGACAAATGTTGAAAACCCCTTTGTATCAAGATCCCAAGAAGTTGCTGTGTCAGCAGGATGTAGATGAATGGTTCAGAAACCGACAAGTTTTAAAATTTAGACACATATGCAACACTTGGGTATCTTTATTAAAAACTTCCCCCCAAAAGTGGCTTCATCAGTCAATACAAAAAAAAAGTGTTAAAGGAGGAGTTTGGGTAATCAGTCCCTCGGCCTGGAGTCGTGTGTTCAGTCCATCAATTTTGAATAAAAACATAAGGCAAATAGAATTGTTATATACTGTAAACCAGGTGAGATGAAGCGGAGGAGGCAGGTCATAGTGGTATCAACCACTAGTCAAGTAATCCTTGCCCAAAGGTTTTGGGAAAAAAATGGAAAACCCCTTTGTATCAAGATCCCAAAAGTTGCTGTGTCAGACAGGATGTAGATGAATGTTCAGAGAACCGAAAGTTTTAAATTAGACACATATAACCTTGGGTATCTTTATTGAAAAACGTTTCGCCACACAGTGGCTTCATCGTCAATAAAAAAAAGAAAGTAGTAATAAAGGGGGGTTTGGGGTAATCAGTCCCTCGGCCTGGAGTCGATGTGTTCAGTCCATCAATCTTGAAGTAAATCAACAAAAGGGAAAAAAAGGGGGTTCTTCAACATTTGAAACCTTTTGGAAAGGCATTCATAGTGGTTCCACTATATTTCCCCTTCATCTCACCTTCTACAATATGGGCCCCTTTTGCCTTTTTGTATTTTTCAAGATTGATGGCTAAACCCTCGACTCCACCCGGGCAAAACCCCAAACCCTCCTTTTTACTACTTTCTTTTTGTATTGGACTGATGAACCACTGTGTGGGGAAAAAACTCAATAAAAGTCGGGGGTTTTCAAAGGTTTTTTTAACCTTTTCGGGTTTTTCCCCCTTCATCCATATTTTTTACCCTGTTTACAAAAATTATTATTATTAATAATCAAAAAACGCTAAACCGACAAGGTCATACATCGCTATTACGAAAATAAAGACACACACATTCACTCAAAAACAAAAAGTCTTTTACCGTGTTTGAAGCAGCTCAGTGTCTATAACTGTCCTCCCAAACACAGTCCGTGGAACCGACTCTGCAATACACTTCTCTTGACCGTCCGTAGTTTCTCTGTAGTTGGCTGGTCTGCAGTGTCAGTGAATACTAACTAAATAATATTTCTAAACGATGTTCGTATATGATTTCCAGCCAATCAGAAGTCTGGCCATCTCTGAATTCCAGTTATGGACGCAAATATGGTTTTTTCTATACTAGCCATAGACCATGAATAAAATTTTTTAGTATTCTGGTGTCATGAGAACACATAAATATATAAATAAATTATATATATATATATATATATATATATATATATTTTTATATATATATATATATATATATATATAAAAAAAAATTTTTTTATATATAACTAAAAGTAGATTTTAACCTCTTAAAATCAAATATATATTTTCATGTAATTCCAAAGATTACAAACATTAGAATATGACAAGAATCATTATAATTACAGTTTGCTAGTATTTGCAAAAACTCTAACCTCTAACTTGGAATAATTAACACTTTTCAAACGAGCCCAGAGTTAGATTAATCAGAACTTAGCTGTTGATTGTGGGTGCCGAGAGAGTCAAGGATATTAACAGTAATATATTGAGCAACTTAATCCAGGATCAGAAACTGTCATTCTTATTTCACTATCATTACTCAGAGCACACTGTCAGTTACTGTTGTTCACTATTATTACTCACAGCACATTAACTGTCAGTAACTGTTAGTTCACTATCATTACTCACAGCACATTGACTGTCAGTAACTGATAGTTTACTATCATTACTCACAACTTTTCCCTGTCAGCAACTGTTAGTTCACTATCATTACTCACCACCGACTGTCAGTTACTTTTTTCCTATTTACCACAGAAATTGACTGTCAAATATGTTTCATCATTACCACAACATATTGTGTCAGCAACTGTTAGTTCACTATCTTACTCACAGCACACCGACTGTCTTTACTATTAGTTCACTATCATTCCCAAATCACATTGACTGTCGAACTGTTAGTTCACCATCATTACTCAGAGCAACGACAGCCAGTTATGGAGGGTAAAAATCATTATGACTACGTGGATTGGTGACGTCAAACCGGTTGTGCCCATTATTATAATTAAAATTATAAATAAAGATTTTTTTTTATAATTTCATTTTTACAAAATTTTTAAAACTTTTTATATAGGTTATATTGTAAGTAAAAGTTAAGGAATTCATAAGGGGGCATATTCCCCCAAACCCAAACCATTTAGATGTCATTCATTTTATGTTTTAACCCTTACACCCCTCCCCAATGAAAACGCATGTTTCAGTACCCGGTTGTACATGTTTTGGTATACATCCCCAATATGTAAAATTTAAATCTGGGTATTTTTTGGGCTTTTGCCCTCCGGGGCTTTATTTTTTAAAGGATATAATGTGAATTATGGAGAACTGAAACAGAATAAAGTTGAAGACAGGACTGATCCTCATCTTTGTATATAGTTCACAGTTTTACATTTATCCTTTATTTATTGATAAAGCCACTGGAAAAACGTTACAAATAAAAAAACGATGTTGTATGTTCTGAATTTCACACGGGACGTTTAGGGCCGAGGTGCTTGTTTTGGCTTG
>WNWK01051345.1:0-12511 GCA_009830355.1 Cherax destructor
TTTGAAGTCCTGCCTGATCCTCATTTGAGAGTCAGGAGGCCCTCTCCCAAATTTGTTCTCAGGGTTGAAAAAATTTTCAAAAAAAAAAAAAAAAAAAAAAAAAAAAAAAAAAAAAAAAATTCTTTGAAATGATAATCTTTTTCCGATCATAATGACACCAAAAGTATGAAATTTGATGGAAAACCTACGGAATTATGGTCCAAATTTAACGGTCTCGGCGATATTTACACATCGGCGATTTTACTTGAGCCCTATTTTCGGCCAATTGCAATCTTCCAGTCGACTAAAATCATAGCTATTTATCTAGAACTCCATTTGTTCTATCGTTAGTACAGAAACAGCCCATTTATCAATTTCAAGTACCCAGTAAAGTGGTCAGAAATTGACAATTTTGTAATTTCACAAAATTTTAAAAATATCAATTTCAAAATTGGGTCCAGAATAAACAAGACAGACATTACTGGCACTAAAATAACATTTTATCTGTTATTCTCACAAAAAATGAAAGATTTACTGTTATGTATCCTACTGCATCATTGTAAAAACGGTTTAAATAATATCAGCACACATGTGAAACAATATTAGACTCACCAGTTGACGTGTATTGGACGCGTGGCGTGATTTGTTACTCTTGAACATTGGCAAAAATCGAATATTTTCGCTATTTTGAGCTCAATTTCAAGGTACTTGTCATCGTAAAACCAATCAAAATCTTCACTATTTCTGTACCATATCTTCCAATCTATCAAATGAGATCAAGAAAACAAGAATACAACCATAAATACCATATGAAAATACACTCGAAAGTAGCTCTTTTAAACCAAAAAAACGTTTATTTTTTTTTTCTCATTATGCACTGCGTGCTTCAGGATTTTTATACGCACTGACCCGCAGACTCATTCTTTCATATGCAGACCTGCCAGCTTTTTTCCCAGAATTTGAAGGCGCTAGAATTTACGAGTACAAGTACGTGACCGACCCTGGCTGAAATGACATACAAATCGTGGCCGACCCTCAAAGGGTTAATTCTCCTCATTAACTTCACATCGTCTGCGAACAGAGACACTTCTGAGTCTATCCCGTCCGTCATGTCATTCACATATCCAAGAATAGCACTGGTCCTAGGACTGACCCCTGTGGATCCAGCTCGCATGTGTGTTTTGTATATATGTATACATGCCTGTGTGTGTATGTATGTATTCATACATGCAGCTGGCAAGAGATGTACCACCCACTCACCAAGGTTAACAGCCACTGCTTTTACTGACAGTAATAATGACAATGATTCATTAACTTTATCTCCAAAAAATACATTAGGGTTACAATATTAGACCTGTATATCTTACAAGAAAAAGCCCCTAGTTATGCAAAGCATTTTGGACAGACTTAAGCTAATATTTTTTTTGACTAATATTAACAGTATAAAAAAAATATATTGGACATCTTCATACATATGTATAGTAAATGAAGTACACAATGAACATATAAAATTATATAATATTGTAGCTACTACAAATGTTAGCAAAAATTGAACCTTAGGTTTAAGACATTAAATTAAAAACTTATTCTAAATTGTAACTTAACTTTAAGAGAATTAAAAAACAAATGAGGAAGTAATGAAGTACTATTGGTTGGATAGGATCAAATTTACAAAAATATAAGGAAGATTGTGTAATTTAAACTTATACATAAAAGCTTGATGACAATTTAAGGAGTTAATTAAAAACTGCTTCAGGAAAATATATTACAATTTTTTTAAGTTTATCATTTGAATTCATTTAGATAAAGAAAATTAATTCCTCTTGTAAATTATTATGTATTTTTGGCTCTTATATGAACTGAGTTTTTATAGATATTCAGGAATATGCCAAGGATATCAAGAGTAATAAAATGAGTCAGTTGATGAAAATATAAAATAAAATGGCAGAAAAAAAGAAAAGAATATTAGAATACAATATTTCTAAAGTCATTAGATTACCTTGAAGAGGCTTAAATATTATCTATTGGGTGGTAATTTTTCTCACTCCATGAGAAAAGGAGCAGGAAATACATAAGTTATGATTAGTTCACTGGGCAATGAGAGAATAAAATTATGTCCAGATACAAATGCATATCAGGATTATGCAGATCATACTGCACTGTCTTACTGTTGATGGTAGTGTGGATAAAAACTCACCTCAGAGTCTGTGACGAGAGTAAATCGAAGGAATAGCTGCAACGACGTCAATGAGGAACCACCCACGAAGGTAATGGAGAGCTATCTTGCCTGGGTGTGACACAACCTCATCATTATGGTTGACATAGGTGGTGCGAAAGTTGATGACAATGTCGACCATGAACATTATGTCAACTGCAATAGACAACAGAAAGGGGTCATAACAGAATGAGAACTTTGTTAGTGCAACATGTTCTTTATGGTTACTGTTGTCCAAATGAAACATGCAAATGTTGGGAAGAGCAATTAAAGATATGGATCACTGAAGTTCAGTGATATTACATTTATTGAAATACCCAGGTTCATTTTGACTTGAAATACCCAGGTTCACGGAAGGGCAGATGGAAACAGGAGACAGGAGCAGCCTTTTTTTTACAAATGTTTTCCTGTTTGCCAAGCAATAAATGGGTACCTATGTGTTAGCCAACTGTTGCATATCACATACCTTAGTTTAGAGCTGGAAGTAGCAACAAGGTGAAGATAGGACAATAGCTCTCAGCCTATAGTGAATACAGGAGGCTTTCAATTGAGCCACTGTTAATTATATTTGGTGCTTTTACAGCTTTTCTGCCATTTTGCACAACAATTGTGTAAAGGAAGGGCACCCAGCATCATATTTTAAGGTAAGTACTTCATGTACTGTGTATTTATTTTATATTTTTATATGCCTAGTTGTACCGAACGCTTAATATATGTTATTATAAACACATTATCAGGCATTTTAGACGCATTCAATAATGAAAAACACACTTTTCCACCCGCTAGCAATTTTTGCTTACTGTACAGGGTTGGGAACCTAAGAGCAGTACAAACCTGGTCCTCCTGTAAACACATAATGCAGACTATCACCCATTCCAGTGCCAGAAAACACACTCGCTCACTCTTCAACAGCTTGAACTTACTTAATGTACAAATTATGCACTCATACTATGGTAACTAAAATGCCGGGAGCAAGGGGTTAGTGACCCCTTCTGTATATACAGTGGACCCCGAGTATCGGCCGGTCTAAGTATCGGCCGACTCAAGTTTCGGTCGCTTTTTTCGGCCCAATTTTTCCCCGACTATCGGATGTTTCCCCGAGAATCGGCCCGTGTACCAGACCTGTCCACCTGCTCGTGCTTGAGCACCTCTAGTAGAAAAATATGAGAGTGGCGTACGTGTGGGGGAGCTTTCCAGGATGTACAACAAAAACAAATCTATCACCTCTAAACTGGCAAAGAGAAAAGATTTCAAGGAAGCTGATGTTGCAAAAGGTGTTGACATGTTTGCCAAAAATAGATAAAAAACAGTGAATGAGGTTGAGAAGTTGTTGGTGATGTGGATCAACAAAAAACAGATAGCGGGTGATAGTGTTTCTATGGCGATAATTTGTGAAAAGGCAAGGTAGTTGCACCAAATCTTGTAAAGAAAATGCCTGGAACCAGTACTGATGTGAGTGATTTTAAGGCCAGCAAAGGCTGGTTTTACAGAGTTAGGAAACGTAGTGGCACACACAGTGTTGTAAGGCATAGAGAGGCGCCAGTTCAGACAAACGTGCTGCTGAAAAGTTTGTGAGTGAATTTAAGGGGTTTGTAGACACTGAAAAATTCAAACCTCAACAAGTGCTTAATTGTGATTAAACAGGCCTGTTTTGGAAGAAAATGCCAAGAGGACCTACATTACTCAGAAGGAAAGGCACTGCCAGGACACAAGCCTACGAAAGACAGGATAACTCTCATATTGTACTCACCTATTTGTGGTTGCAGGGGTCGATTCATAGCTCCTGGCCCCACCTCTTCACTGATTGCTACTAGGTCCACTCTCTCCCTGCTCCATGAGCTTTATCAAACCTTGTCTTAAAACTATGTATGGTTCCTGCCTCCACTACGTCGCTTTCTAGGCTATTCCACTTCCTGACAACTCTATGACTGAAGAAATACTTCCTAACATCCCTTTGATTCATAGGAGTCTTCAACTTCCAATTGTGACCCCTTGTTTCTGTGTCCCCTCTCTGGAACATCTTGTCTCTGTCCACCTTATCTATTCCTCACAGTATTTTATATGTCGTTCTCATGTCTCCCCTAACCCTCCTGTCCTCTAGTGTCGTCAGGCCGATTTCCCTTAACCTTTCTTCGTAGGACAATCCCCTTAGCTCTGGGACTAGTCTTGTTGCAAACCTTTGCACTTTTCTCTAATTTCTTGACGTGCTTGACCAGGTGTGGGTTCCAAACTGTTGCTGCATACTCCAGTATGGGCCTGACGTATATGGTGTACAGAGTCTTGAACGATTCCTTAGTGAGGTATTGGAACGCTATTCTTAGGTTTGCCAGCCACCCGTATGCTGCAGCAGTTATCTGATTGATGTGTGCCTCAGGAGATGTGCTCGGTATTATACTAACCCAAAGATCTTTTTCCTTGAGTGAGGTTTGCAGTCTTTGGCCACCTAGACTATACTCTGTCTGCGGTCTTCTATGCCCTTCCCCGATCTTCATGACTTTACATTTGGCAGGGTTAAATTCAAGGAGCCAGTTACTGGACCAGGCTTGTAGCCTGTCCAGGTCTCTTTGTAGTCCTGCCTGATCCTCGACTGATTTAAATCTTCTCATTAACTTCGCCTCATCTGCAAACAGGGACACTTCTGAGTCTATCCCTTCCGTTATGTCATTCACATACTATACCAAAAACAGTACAGGTCCTAGGACTGACCCTTGTGGAACCCCACTCGTCACAGGTGCCCACTCTGACACCTTGTCACGTACCATGACTCGTTGTTGCCTCCCTGTCAGATATTCTCTGATCCATTGCAGTGCCTTTCCTGTTACATGTGCCTAATCCTCTAGCTTTTGCATTAACCTCTTGTGAGGAACTGTGTTGAACGCCTTCTTGCAGTCCAAGAAAATGCAGTCTATCCACCCCTCTCTCTCGTGTCTTACTTCTGTTACCTTGTCATAAAACTCCAGTAGGTTTGTGACACAGGATTTTCCTTCCCTGAAACCGTGCTGGTTGTCATTTATAAGCTTGTGTCTTTCTAGGTGCTCCACCACTCTCCTCCTGATGATCTTCTCCATGACTTTGCATACTATACACGTCAGTGACACAGGTCTGTAGTTTAATGCCTCGTGTCTGTCTCCTTTCTTAAAAATTGGGACTATATTTGCCATCTTCCACACCTCAGGTAGTTGCCCAGTTTCAATGGATGTGTTGAAGATTTTTCTTAGTGGCACACTTAACATCTCTGCTCCTTCTCTAAGGACCCACGGAGGAATATTGTCAGGTCCCACCGCTTTTGAGGTATCGAGTTCACATAGCAGCTTCTTCACCTCTTCCTCAGTTGTGTATATTTCATCCAGCACTTGTTGGTATACCTCCCTATTCTGAATTCCTGGAGTCCTTCCTGTCTCCTCTGTAAATACTTCTTTAAATCTCATGTTGAGCTCCTCACATACCTCTTGATCGTTTCTTGTGAACTCCCCACCTTCCTTCCTCAGCCTGATTACCTGGTCCTTGACTGTTGTTTTCCTCCTGATGTGGCTATAAAACAGCTTAGGGTCAGACTTGACTTTTGATGCTATATCATTTTCATATTGTCGCTGAGCCTCCCTTCTTACCTGTGCATATTCGTTTCTGGCTCTTCTGCTAATCTCTTTATTTTCCTGGGTCCTTTGTCTTCTGTACTTTTTCCATTCTCTAGTGCACTTAGTTTTTGCCTCCCTACACCTTTGGGTGAACCAAGGACTCGTTCTGGTCTTCCCATTACTTCTGTTTCCCTTGGGGACAAACCTCTCCTCTGCCTCTTTGCATTTGGGTGTCACATATTCCATCATCTCTTTTACTGGTTTTCCTGCCAATTCTCTCTCCCACTGAACATCTTGTAGGAAGTTCCTCATGCCTGTGTAGTCCCCCCTTTTGTAGTTTCGTTTCTCCCTTCCTATTCCTGCTCCCCTCTCCACTTGTAGCTTAACTATATAATCAAAACACAGAACCAAATGATCACTAGCTCCAAGGGGCCTTTCATACATGATATCCTCAATGTCTGAACTACTCAAGGTGAATACTAGGTCGTCTTGCTGGATCATCCCCACCTCTCTCTCTGGTAGTGTCTCTAACATGTTGATGCATGAGGTTTTCCAGTACCACATCCATCATCTTGGCTCTACATGATTCAGGACCCCCATGGGGCTTCAGGTTTTCCCAATCAATCTCCTTGTGATTGAAATCACCCATAACTAGTAACTTTGCTCTCCCCATGTGGGCTCTTCTGGCCACCTCGACTAGTGTGTCTACCATTGCTCTGTTCCTCTCGTCATATTCATCTCTTGGCCTTCTGCAGTTCTGTGGCGGGTTGTACATTACAACAATTACCACCTTATGGCCCTCAGACTGAATTGTTCCTACTATGTAGTCCCTTTTGCCCATTCCATCCATTTCTTCCACTTCCTCAAATCCCCACCGGTTCTTAATGAGCAGTGCAACTCCTCCTCCCCCTCTGCTCCCTCTATCTTTGCTGAGGATTTGATATCCGGGTGGAAAGATTGCATCTGTTATCATCATGGTGAGTTTCGTTTCTGTGAGTGCTATTATGTCTGGGGATGTCTCCTTTATTCTTTCATGTCACTCCTCACATTTATTTGTTATACCATCTGCATTTGTATACCAAACCTTCAACTTCTTTTCTAAAACCGTAGTCTGGGGGGTACGTTGGGGTTGGGAAAGTGGGAGACCTGATGAGGAACTATGGGTAGTTGGTGTGAAGGTGGAGTTTGTAATGAGGTGGGTGGAAGCATTGGGTATGGCATGTGTGTTTTGGGTTAGATTGGCTGCATTGGGGTTGTCCAGGTTGGGGGACATCTGAAGGTGATTGTATTTGGGCTTCCTCCTGAGTCTGGGTTCTCCTGTCCATCTCTGTACCCTTGTCGTGTCAGTATCATATATACACTTGTGTAGTGTATCTTTCCTTTTATACAGCTGGTCCCCTTGCGTGTGATGTCACGGTACCCGCTGACGTCAGAGGCTCAGCGCATGTGCACAGCCTCTCTTAGGCACTCTCCCTCACTAACGTTAGACCTACAGGCGAGACAGACGGGTGGCTGGACTCTCCTTCACTTACTGTAAATATACCATAACCATCCAACAAGGAGTATCTTTGACCTCCTATATATCTCTCCCAAGACCCACGCGACAAGTGGTAGCAGCGGTGGGCCGTAATTTTTATCGATTACGATGTTATAGAGAGATAGACTTCAAGCAAGCAAACAGCCTCCAGACCGACCAAGTTACCAGCTCCTACATCAGAGAAGTCTACATATCTACAGTATCTCCTGGTCAGCTAAGTGCCTTACTTGTTAATTTTGCTAAAACCTACGAGGGGTTGACCCGGGTTTTGCAAATTCTGTACGAGTAAGCCAGTGAGGGGAGAGTCCCATTCAAGCCAGTAAAGCCACCACCAGTTACGTCAGCCTAGGCTTAAGCCAGCTTCTACCTTGCTGTGCTAGTTTGTCACAAGATTCCAAGCCGGTCAATCTGTGTGAAAATATTCTACTAGGCCAGCAAGCCACTCTGCTGTCTGAGAAGTAAGCCACGTGAGTCCACGCATTTATACCACCTTGTACTCCAGTGTATTGCTGTTCTGTGTACAATACCACCCCGTGGTATTCCTGGGTTATTCAAGCCACCCTGGGTTAAGTTCATGTAACGGCGTAAGCCACAGGCGCACGCGGAAGCAGTGTGGGCTAACCCTACCAGCCACCACCCCCCCACCACCCACGCTAAGGCAGACGCCTTGACCACGTGCATCCACCCACACAAAGCATTAAGTGTGGATTATTTCACCCTTAACTGGGTCCTGCAAGCAGTTTATTGGCTACGAACCAGGTCGAGCGTCCTGAGTGTGTTTCTTCTGAACTGTTGTGCCAACTGTACTAAAGCCTCGGTTCGTAGTTCAACGTTTATGCACATTACTCCTAGATATCTGCGCGTGTGGATCACCATCCTCCACCAGCCTCCACCACCACGCTTCAGTCAAGTTTTACACCCTAGAGACATTTATTGTGTTGTTTTATTTTTCAGATAATCTATAGACAATTTCGTGTGTTGAGACAATTTCTCGAGTTACATAAATTTTGAGTTATCCTAGGAAGTGTTCTGTGTTAAAGTAATTAATTGCATTAATTTTTTATTTCACTAGTATTGTCTCTTGTTAATTATTGCGTTATTATTTCTGTGAATTTCGTTGTGTTACTAAGTATGCAGTAAGTACAGTTTTGTTAAAGTTATCTTGTGTCCAATATTCCACCAAGTAGTAATTTTTTAAAAGATTTTAAATTTTTTCCCCAGCATTACCCATGTGTTGTTGAATTTTCTGTTTTGTTAATTATTGTGTTCCATCAAGTGTACTATCCCAGAGTTATTTTTTTATTATCTTACCCTCGTTTGTTAATGTTTTAATTGTGTAATTAATTAATTTTGCTTGCCCCAGTAACTATATATTGTTTTCTCCTCCAAGCAATTTTTAACATTTTACCAGTAATATTCCCTGCTAATTCTTATGTGTTGCAGTCAGTGTTACTTATTCCCATTGCACCCAATATTGTTTTGTGTACTTGTTCTTTTTGTATAGTGCTAATGTGCCTTCATTTTGCAGATTAGACAAATAACTTACTGAAGATATTATTTTGCTACAATAATTACTTGTATATAGTCAACAAGAGCATGACTTTGTAGAGGCAGTAAGTTAACTGTTCTGTGCCTTTGATGAGTATCTTCAGCTAATGTAAGTGTTAATACCATTTTATTGTCATTAATTTTTCATTTGTTTTCATGTGTTGTTGAACAAATTCACTCTTAGTTTGTCTAAAGTCAGTGTTTTTAGTAAATTGTTCAGTAACTGTTGCATTGAGTTACCTTGCTTTGCTTGCAATTAAGAGTAAGAGTGTTCAAACTATTTTATTTCTAATATCTTTGTGTTGTGTGAAAATAATTTACCACAGTGAGAATTTTTTTTCAATCAGTCATTCCTGAAATTGATTTTGTGTAAAGTAAATTCGCCAGTATTCACCTTGTTTTATCAATTTTGTTGTGTTTAATTGCTCTAGTAACTTGTCATTTCCTAAGAGTAATAAGTAATTATTCCAGTGAACTTCTAGTGATACAAGCAGTAAAGTTACTTTAATTTTTGCCAGTGAACAATTCTATCGATTTGTTTTATCAGATTGTTGCTAGTGCCATAAGCATTATTGAATTCTTTTAATTAATTGTGTATTTAATTCTTTTTATTGTGTTGCAATTTTGTTGATATTTAAAGAAAAGAAAACTCATTTTGCTGTTCAAGTTAAAGCTAGATTGTTTTATCTTAGTGTGTTGAATTTTCTTGCCAAGTCAATTTCCAGTGAGTTATTTTTTCTTTAGTGTTATTGTGCTATTATCCGTGTTACTCATGCAGAATAGTTAATAATTACTATCAGTTAAGCTATATTGTGCTATATACTTGTGTAAATTTCTGCTTTCAATTCGATTCTCGTTTAATTGCTCAGTCATGTCTCAAGTAAAGTTAAGTAGTAATGTGTTTGCTGCCAGTCGAGGAATTGAAGTTCTAGTAACCATGTGCGATAATACTGTGTGTATTGCCATTCAGCGCCATAATGATAATGAGTCAGTAAACAGCCCTCATAGTCCCTTAATGACTGAAAGACAGTCTCTAGCCTTTGAACAATGTGTTTGTTCTTCCAGCTTGTATCAGAGAATTGCCAGAGTGATGCGGAATGTGAAGTTCAGATTAGTTCTTGTAGAAAGTATGTGTTTCATATTAACGTAGCGACGATCAAGGCACTAGTATTACTGTCACTCCTGTCTGGAATTCAGCCCCTACAATATCTTGCATGCAAGATAGCGTTCAGATGCCTAGGGGACCGGAGGTATCCCGGACCGCCTTAGTACTGAGTCTATCCTTGCAATGTTGCTAGTTCAAGTAGTAGTTCCTCTCCAGGGGACGCTTTGTTGAAGAAAGACTATTTGAATGAGTTATAGCATCTCTCGCTGATGCAAAAGCAATTGCAGAAAGCCGTTTCTGTTGCTAGTGTACTCACTAGAGTGCCAGTTGTTGTCCCTCGTGTTCCAGATAGTGTTCCTTCCAGTTGACAGTAAGCCTTTGCAGAGTAAAGTGTCGTGTGTCGAGTAATTCTTACCTGCAGTAAGAGATAGTGAGAACCGTTCTCCTTTGCTCATACTTTGTGTCATTGAGCTAACTATTTCAACCGGGAGGATCCATCCACTCCCCCGAGCCTGTTTATTCCTCCAGTAGGAAAGTGATTATAGTTAATCAAAACCGAGTTGTTCATTCCTCCAGTAGGAAAGTGATCATAAGTTGTGAGCTAAAGATAGAAAATTAGAAAATCCAGTTTAGAACCGAATTATTGACTGTGTGTTTTGTTATTAGATTTCAGTATCTAGCAAGATTGTTGTGTGTTCAAGTTCTCTCTGAGTTCTGAGTTTTAACAGTATACCCGTGTTAGCCGAGTTTATCTTTCCTGTTAAAACTTCTTCCTGTAAATATTTATTCTTCCTCAGAAGCGAAGAGTACATGAATACATATAGATTGATCGATCAAATTTGCAATTGTTTTATATATAATCCATTATATCTAGATCCATTAAATTTCTCTTATGTACCATTAACTCAAGAAGTGCGGAGTAAGATTAATCTTGATCAGTTCAAAGTTATAATGTGTTTGCTATTGTATAGATTCATCCAGTACCACCTGTCTGTTCAGCCTATAGAGTTGTATAGTATGCCGAGACGTCATGCGATAACATGGCCGAGCTGTCTTGTCAGTATCATATATACACTTGTGTAGTGTATCTTTCCTTTTATACAGCTGGTCCCTTTGCGTGTGACGTCACGGTACCCGCTGACGTCAGAGGCTCAGCGCATGTGCACAGCCTCTCTTAGGCACTCTCCCTCACTAACGTTAGACCTACAGGCGAGACAGACGGGTGGCTGGACTCTCCTTCACTTACTGTAAATATACCGTAACCATCCAACAAGGAGTGTCTTTGACAACCTACTTATCTTCCCCACAATGGGACCTTGAGTCCTGGAAAGGGGAAGTACTACAATGCTTGCACTTTAAAGGAGGGGTTTTAGATTTTGGGGGTTTGGGGGGTTTTTTCCAAACTGGTATTTTAGCCCCTTTGCAAAGACAGTGATTATGTGTGAGTGAGGTGAAAGTGTTGAATGATGAGAGTATTTTTTTTTTGGGGATTTTTTTTTTGGGTCGCCCTGCCTCGGTGGGAGACGGCCGGCGTGTTGACTAGAAAATATATATATATATATATCTCCATGGGGAAATGGGGAAAAGAATTCTTCCTCCTAAGCCATGCGTGTCGTAAGAGGCGACTAAAATGCTGGGGCAAGGGCTATTTAAACCCCCTTTTCCTGTATATATTACTAAATGTAAAAAGGGGGGGGGTTTCGTTTTTTATTTTGGGCCACCCCACTTGGTGGGAAACGGCCAAAAAAAAAAATATATATATATATATATATATATATATATATATATATATATATATATATATATATATTATATATATATGTATTAAAGTATAGTGAAATTGTTTGCGTTATTTTAGAAGGGCAGAAGGGGACTTACAAATGTTTGGTGAAATCTGGCACCATCATCATGATATGTAAAAAGCAAAACTGTTTGGGGCCCCCTACCCAACATGGTAGTTAGGTGTTTAATGGCAGTCCCGGGACGCCCTCAAACCCAATGTTGGACTGGGCCCGAGCCGGCTGGCGGCAGTGCTAACCAGACTCTCCTATGGAGTGTTAACCAGACTCTCCCATGGAGAGTGTTCACGGAAATCTCCCATGGAGTGTGTTCATCAGACTCCCATGGAGTGTGTTCATTAGACTCTCCCATGGAGAGTGTACACCAGAACCCCTGGGTGTTCTAAAGGCCCCCCAGAACTCCAACTGGGAGTGTAAACTCTCCCAGATACACCATTGGAGTGTTTTGACAGACAGACAGACCTTGGGGTGACTCTTCGTGCTTGGGGTTGAAAATTGAAATTTTTGTACCTTTAAAGGATTGTGTTTACCCGGTGTGGGGGGAATGAGCTCCTTTCGATAATGTACTGTATTTAGCTTATTAGAACCCCAAAAATTTGCAGCCATCCCCAACTTCTTCACAGGGGAGACATCCATGGCTTCATTCTCCACTGGGCTGTAATTTAAACATCAAGTGAGTATAATATATTGCCCCAAAGGGGTATTTCCCTATTTCAGTCTTAAAAGGACTGAAAGGCGATTTACTCAAGTTTT
>WNWK01051346.1:0-12510 GCA_009830355.1 Cherax destructor
AAAATTTTCTCATGGGATCAAACAAATTCCCAACCACACAATAGAGCGAAAACTAATGTAAAAGCCCGGGGGAGGATCATGTCAAAGGATCTCACCTTCAAGGACCATAACAATGTAGAAATTGCATCTGCTCGAAAAATGACAGGATGGATAATGAGAACAAAAAAAACCAGGGGATCCAAAGCCCATGTTGACACTTACAGATCCTTGTTCTATCTAGGCTGGAATATTGTGCACACTAACTGCCCCTTTTAAAAGGAGGGGAAATTGCTGCCCTTGAAAATGGGGAAGAACCTTCACCCCCCAAAGTGCGATAAACCACCTCAACTACGGAACGCTTGGTTCTAAACCTGTACTTCTAGAACGAGGGGGAGTACATTATTATATACACAGGGAAAAATTTTGGGGCTTAGTCCCAAAACTTGCACAAAAAATCACCCCTACAAAAGAAAAAGACTCGGCAGGCGATGTAACATCCCCCAATGAAGAGCAACGGGACGGGCACCTCGTCGGTACCTGATCACCCGGGACTGTGGTTCGTACTTTGGGACTTCGTGGGCCAGCAGTAACCCTGGTTGATCAGGCTCGGGCCCAACAGGAGGCCTGGTCACAGCCCGGGGCCCGGGGGCGTTGCCCCCTGGAATTTCCCCAGGTAGACTCAGGTATTAACACTCCCCAGTTGATATGATGGTCGGATTCAGTAAAATTAGAATGTCGCTTCGTAGTTGTCATCTGGCAGTAGCTGGTGATTGAATGCCAGTCAGCCATTTTTAAAATGATCATTTCCCCCCCTCACCTGGCACTGAGGGAAAAAAATCGACACTACACTACTTACAGACCTGTCAGTTTCCTTGTATTTTGTTGATTAGGTTTTCCCTTATGTTGATTTACATTAACACGGCAGTTGATAGGGGAGCGCCCAGTGTAGTGGAAACGTTGCTTGTCAGGATTGTACGTCTGGTAGCGGGGCTGGTATTTGAATGCCGGTCTCCTCTTTTTGTCAAATTTTGGGCCATATCTCTGTAGTCACCGTCAGTTTTCTTGTCCTGGTTTCCTTTTTGTTGTTGCAACAGTTCTGCAAATAGGGCCCTTGTGGGGTCTCAACGGCCCCGGGGGGGGAAAAAATGGGACCTTGTTGTTGCTGCCTGCTGCCTGGTGTACTCACTGCTCAGGTTCAATGATAGCATTCTTGGCATTTCAACACTGACTGCATTCCAGTTCTTTTCAGGGGCCTGGGCTTTCACCAGCGTAACAGTTTCCAGTTCCCTCTGCTGTGTCTTCGGTTTAAAAAGTGGTGATATCCAGGTCTGCAAGAGTGATAGGGCCTTTCTTCTTAAAAGCAGTCAAAGTGGCCCCTGTTCTATATATAACGTCCTTGGTCCCAAAGGAGGTGATATGTCCTTAACACAATTGAAGAAAGTATCTTTAATTCCTACGACAGTGGTGTTTTATTAGTAGTTCCCACTGCAGTAACAGTAGGGGTTCGTAATAATACACCGGTGGTAAAAGTGTCAAGTCCTTCAGCTGTGATGGTAGATTTCCCAAGGCCCAGGAAATGTGGTTACACCGTCCCCAGGACCTTCAACAGTGAGCCGTCCCTCAGAGCTTTTAAAGGTCTCACAATATGGTTCAGAGGACAGTTCACCACAGGAACTTAGTCACACTTCTAGCCACAGGTCCCAAGACCTGCCCCAACAGAACTCTCCCCAGTGTCCCCAACAGTCTCCCCCAGAGACTCTCCAGCAGCTCTCTCCCAGAGCTCTGCACCCGGAAACCGCTCTGCTAGAACCCGTGCCCGGGCTCCACAGGCCAGAGGTCTCCCCGGGAATATAACTTTAAAAAAGCAATGACAAGCACCCGACTGGCACAACGAACTTGAAATCTATTCAAATACTGATAATGTATTAATAAATTTCTAAAAAAAGCCCCAATACCTCTTTAACAACTTGACCTAAAAAAAAACTAAACAAATCAAAAACTAAATGCTAACAGTCCCAAACACCCAGAAACCCTAAATCCACTAAAATATTGTGGAAAATTTTGGGTTTTTTCCGAAAGTTATATTCTTTAAACTTTCCAGTATGAATCAATCCCAAATTAATGTGGGTTGTTGGCTTATAAATTTACTAAATACAAGGTAAAGAGAAACCAAACCGTCATTGGCGTGGGGGGGGACAACTTGGGTCAACTGGGAGGTCATGGGCCAGTCAGGCGTGGGTACCAAAAAAGACCCCGGGATAGTGGGGCAGAATGGAGTCGGGAATTTGGCGTTTCCGACGACCAAATCAGGTTAATGACCTCATTTCACAATAGGAAGTGTTGTGAATATTCGCTGGAAGTAATGTGGGATATTAGCCCAAGAAACTGCAATTAATAGGGTGATAATGTGGTAAATAGTGAACCACCCCCCATTACGGGTGTTTGATGAAGAAATGTGCGTCGGTTTGATCTTGTTCATCATAAACAATTATTAATGGTTTAACTTCTAACGATGGTAAATCAGTGGGACAATTAAAATCGTTGTGGGGAACAAAAAGGGATATCTGGTGATGTTAATATTACGGGGTGTGCAGTGATTTTGGCAGCATTCTTCTAATGATCGTATTTTGACCTCGCAATTCTGTCTCGAAAAGGGGGAGAGGTGTCAAAAAGGGGGTAATAATTACTTCTTTTGGGGACGACCACACCAACATCATCGTCTTGTTAGTTTGATATCTTTATTATACCCCCCATACCCATCCTGTGGGCGGTAGTCAAAAGATTAGGGGAGGTACATAATGGGCCCAGGGACTGGCCCCCAAAGGTTTTGATAGCTGGGGGCAAGTTAAAAAGGTAATGAACTCACAAGTTAAAAAGTTTTGAGACACTCTGACCGCGGGTTCGAACCCCAATCGTGGTATGGTTTCCCGTTTTCATGGTTACAATCATGAAAAAAACCACGAGATCGCCCGGGAACAAAAAAGGAAGCGACTCCCTCCCCCACAGTAAGTACATTTATTGTTGTAATTTTGTGTTACTGGCCAGAAGATAGGTTGCAATGATGAATACACTTTGTGGTTATGCCAATGATCTTCAACGACCATCATTGAAAAAAGTGAATTTTGATTTAATTGTGTACTCTCTTTCTACTTCTAATAAGTCAATACTAAAATCTGCAGTCCACAACCATTATTGTATCGTACGTACTAGTGCGATCTTTTCCCAATTTATTAAACTGGTCAAGGATAGATGGGGGTTTTAAAGAGTGAGAATATCAAAAGGGCCCCCTTGGATGAGACCAGGAGTGGGTCAAGTTTTCCCCACACGCCTCGGGGGGAGTAACTGAAAAAATTAAATTGGCGGTCATCCCCCCCGGAGATTATTTTTTTGGGAATGGCGGTGAAGCCCAGACAGGTAATCTCACTGAAAGGGGTTGGGGGGGCAGTAGGAGGATTAAATCTATGTTGTTTTGGTTCAGTCCTTTATAATTGTTTTGTTATTGTCGTTGTTGTTATGGGCGGCCATAGAGAGTACATTTTTTGTTACTCGGGGTTTTTATTAACCTACAACCACTACAGTGGCGACGAGGATAAAATCATCGGGACCCAAAAGATGGGTGGGCCAATGGGGCCCTAGTAAGGGATATTGACGGCCGGGGCGTTGCAGCAGAGGGTGATTATTTTAAAATCTACAGCAGTAACAAGTAGGCATGGGGGGCCCGGCATCACGGGAAGGTTGGAACCTTTCGCCCCACGAAAGATTTTTTGGAGCTTTGGCAAAGCTTGTTGGAACCCAATTTGGCTCACTTGGGAACTAAAGAGCAAGATAACAATAAAATTTCTTGCTAGTGTCACTGGGATCAGAAACTAACAGTGTTTTAGGTAATGTGGGGCCCAAGAATTACCACACACAAAACATTACGACGACTTGGTCGTGGCACTGAAAAGTTTTTTTTGCAGTGAAACCAGCCTAACACCCCCAGTTTGTTGGCTTTTCAGCAGGGGAAGAAACGACAGGGTGAGTCCTTGCAGGGAATTATTACAGATTTAAAAGCGTTGGCTGTGTTTTTGTACCTTTGGGAGACAATTTGACCCCAGAGTGGGGGACCAGTTGTTTATGGCAAATTGGATGAAGTGTATTTTCCTCACCTAGTTGCAGAAAATTTGGTTTTGAAAAGGTGTGCAGTCTGCAAAACTATTTGACAAACTTTTGAACTTGGAACAGGCTTTTGTTACAGATCAGAACTCTGTTCCTGCGGTACAAGTGATTAATGCGGGAAAAACTTGTTTGGGACTGCCTTCTTGTAAGCTGCACTTTAAGCAAGCACTGTTGACCCCAAACACTCTGAGCCCTTTTCTCTCAGATTTTAAAGTGGCTATGGGACAAATTTCTAAACTGCGGAAAAAGAATTCCCCACTTCATGCACTATTAAGGGGGTTTAACCCGATGGAGTGGACCTGGGCTCCTAATCTTCCAAAGCTATCCCCCCCTCCAAACACCATATAAAATTAAAGTCTTTATCTGTAAATTAAGTGGGTATTAGTGTCTTGTATTCCTCAAAACCCCAGCTCTAGGGTATATCCTCCCAAACAATATCTAAACTGTATGAGACACTAGCTTCCCGACTTTTACACAACAATGGGACGCTGGGCCGCTAATTTGCGTCCAACCGCACGAAGACCCCCCAAAAACCTACACACGTTTCCCCCCAAAAATGGCCAGATACTGAAAGAAAGAGGTAAAGGGCCTGTTATTGGGTCTGGATGGAGTGAGATATCCTCAGTACTTAGGATATCTCTCCGTGCCCCCGGGGCGAAAGTTGAGTCACGTGGGGGGTTTCTGCTTGTTCGCAGCGGTTGTTCCTCCTTGAATCTGATCTGGTAAAAAAGGGTCAACATCCTCTTTGCCCAGATTCAAATGTGGGCTCCAGTTCTCTCTAGCTGACCCCGGGGTTTGTCTTTTGGGAAAATATCTACCTATAATAAGGTGTTAGAACTACATTATTAATATCTAACGTTGCCTCAATAATCCTAATATTGTTACTAACTGTACAAACTTTCCTAGGTGAATAAATCTATCAATTAAAATGTAAAACAATTGTTACCTTCGCCAACTTGAATGTGTATGCTTGTTTTGGTTGGGTGTGTGGGTTTATAAACTCCGGGTCCGATCCATGGTATGTTTAAGGCTTCCCAACGGGTCACTTCCCTGTGGAACTTGCGTGACTCAAAAGTTTCCACAAATGCTGTGAAATTAAACATTGTGGGTTCCCGCAAAGAAATAGTACTTGTAGGTTTAAATACTTTTTTTGTAATAAGTGTCATAAAAAAAGGCCACTTGAGAAAAGTGTGTGAGAAAAACTTCAAAAGGTTCCCAAAACATCAAATTCAGTATTGACAAAAAAAGGACAGCAAGGACAAGGTCACTGAGATATCCTAGAACAAAGTCAATTAAGGTGCTAAATGGCGGTGATAGTTCAGCGGATGAGGGAAATGATGAGCTTTATGCCTTAGAGGATAGTGTTTTCCCCTGGGAGAGAAATATGGGTTTATCATTAACAATAAACAGGTACCCTTTGAGATTGACAGTGGGGGATCCATCTCGACTTTATCCCAAAAACTGGGTAGAGGCAGTAAAGGGGCACATTGAACCATGTTCTAGGAGGGGTAACTGCCCTATGATTGAAAAAAAACCTTCTGGGACAGGTGGTTTTGCCGGTAAAATATAAAAATTGGGGGTGTCACAAGTGTTTTATGTAGTGAAATCCCAAAAAATAACGGGGGGAAAGACCTCATGAAAAAGGTAGGGATTTACCGCTGGATTGGATGAAACTCCAAAATTAACAAACTGGGGGGTGCTGAAGAAATGTTGAAAAATTTTAGGGTAGATTCTAGTAAACCCATCCCAGCATCGTGGCACAAATTCTTGAAAAGTGATGCTGTCCCCAAGTTTGTGAAAGCAAGGCCAGTACCATTTTTTTACAAAGAGATGATTGAGGAAGAATTAGAAAAACTAGTGCAGAAAGGGGATTATTGAGCCTATATCCCTAGTGAATGGTCTGGCAGAGAGAGCAGTCGGGGCGAAGGAAGGGTTACACAAGTTTACAAAAAGGGTTTTCTCAATACCAGATTATGTAGGTTCTTATATAACCATGGGGGAAAAATGTTCCCTTCCTTCACCCAATGGGCCCGAGGGAAAAGATGTTTCATAGGACTTTCCCAAAATCCCCGTATCGGCTGTCAAATGTCATGTTAAAGAGGACACTTCATTGTCTAACTCCTGCTGGGAAAATTTCAAAGGGGTGGTGAAGCTTTTTAAAGGGTTTATGATGCTGTGTATGCAAAGGAAATTTTTGGGGAAAAGGGGATCCTTGGGTAGAAGGAAAAATTGTGGAGGTATTTGGGGGTTTGGAATTACAAAGTGTTAATTAGAGGGTTTGGTAACATGATATGGAAAAAGGGATATGGGTGGGTCATGCCAAGATTTAGGAGTGGAGAGCAACCACTGATTCCAACAGTACCGGAGGATTGAATACTGTTTTTTGGTTCAGTCATTTAAATTGTTTTGTTATGGTTTTGTTGTTATGGGCGGCCTTAAAGGTTTGAATGGTTACTATTTTTTAATAACCTACAACCACTACCTCATCACCTTACTTTCCCCTATATTCACTTTCAATTTTTCTTCTTTTACATCCCTTTCCCCAAATTCATCCCCAACCTCTGCAACTTCTTTCAGAATCTCCCAAAAGCACGTGTCATCAAAAAAAAGAATTAAACCCCCATTTGTATTTGATTTTTTGTTTTTAACCCCCACCTCTTGCCAAGACCCTCGCATTCACTTCTCTTACAACCCCATCTATAAATATTTTGAACAACCACGGTGACATCACCATCCTTCAAAGGGCCCTTTTTTTTCCGGGGAAATAATCCCCCTCTCCCTCCCCTCTAACCTGAGCCTCACTATCTTCAAAAGCTCTTCTCTTTTAACCTACCCCTATTCCATACACCTGCAACATCTGCCACTTTCCCCCCTATCCCCCCTATTTTTCCCCTTTTTCCCCAAACCAAAAATGCAAAAACCTCTTTATTATCAAATACTGTTCACCTATAGTTTTATGCAAACATTGGTTACACCCCCCCTCCTTTCCTAAAGCCACCTTGTTCATCTGCTATCCTGCTTTCTGTCTTACACTTAATTCTTTCAATAATAAATCTCCATACATTTCCTGGTTCTCAACGACTTTTCCCAAAAATTTTTTTTGCACTTTTTTTTCCCCCTTTGTTTTACAAAGGAACAATCACGCTTTTGCCAGTCCCTGGTCCTTCCCTCTTCCATCATTTTTAAAAAATAGCCCAAACCATTAAAAAACTTTCCCCTTCTTTTTTTCTTTTTTCCCCATCACCCCAGCTGCTTCCCCCCTTTTTCTCCCACTGCCTTAAATTTCCCCCCACACTCCAAAATGGCTCTTCCGCACTCCTACAAGATTTTTTTCCCCCTTGCCCCATACACAAAACCCTTTCCCCCGTTTTATCAACTTTTAAAAATTCAAAAAATTCCCTCCATCTTCCCCATCCTCTAACTCTCCATTTAATAACTCTCCTCTCCCTTTTTTTAAATGTCAAATCCTTTTTTTTCCCCAGGCTTCCTCAACTTTTTAAACTCCCCCAAAATTTTTTTTTTTTCAACAAAATTTGTTGATAACAGTTTAGTTTGATATCTTTATTATACCCCATACCCATCCTGTGGGCGGTGTAAAAGTGTTGATAACACTTTTTCCCCCTTACTACTCTTTTTTACACCCCTTTTTCCACCAATCCTCTTCTTCCCTCCTGCACCCACTTTCCTGTAACCACAAACTTCTCCGGGAACACCCCTCACTCTTCTTTAACCTACTCCATACATCTTCGACCCCTTTGCCTACACTCTCCCCCTAGCCCATCTATCTTCCAATAGTTGTTTATATCTTAAACTGCCTCCTTTTTTTAGTATATAAATTCACCTTTTCCTTACATACTGCTTCTTTTTTCCCTTGTATCCCATCACCTTTTCTCCCACTTTAGCTACAATTTAAAAAGTGATCTGAATATCTGGGGCCCCCTCTATAAACATGTACACCCCAAAGTCTACTCAACAGTCTTTTATCTACCAATACATAGTCCAAAAAATTTCTTTTTTACGCCCTACATCATATCTTGTATACTTATTTATCCTCTTTTTCTTAAAATATGTATTACCTATAACTAAACCCCCTTTTTATAAAGTTCCCAAACAAAGGGGTCCCATTTTCATTTTTCACCTGGCACCCCAAACACCTCCACACCCTCTCTACATGTTTCTCCTACTTTGCTTTTGGTTCCCCCACTACAATTACCCCTCACGTGGTTCAAAAGGGTTCCCCATACATTCGCTTAACATCTCCCCAAAATTTTCTCTCTCTCCACTACCTCCTCTCTTTCCAGGTGCATAAAGCTTATTATAAACGTTTTCCCTTCCCACCCTTAATTTTAAAACCACATAATCCTTGAATTTACACATTTATATTCCCTCTTCTCCTTTCCCTAACTGGTCCTTCAACATTATTTTTACCCCCTTTCCCTTTGCTCTAACCCCTCAGAACCCCCTGTTTTAAACCCCTTTATTTCTCCCCACTGAAACTCGCCTACCCCATTCAGCTTTGTTTCGCTTAGGGCCAGGACATCCAACTTCTTTTCATTCATAACATCAGCAATTCCTTTTTTTTTCATCCCCTTTTTCATCCCCATTCAAACATCCCAGTTTTATAAAGCTTTTTCTTATTCGTTTTTAATAAATGTGTACGGGGGAAAGGGGGGGTTCCCAAATTTCTCCCCACATTTTTGTATCCTTATACGACACCGGGGAAAGGGGAAAATTCTTTTTCCAAATTCCCCCTGGACAATAGGGGAAAAAAAGAAGAACAAAAAGCTATTAAGAAAAAAAGAAAAAAATAGATTTTGTATGTACAAAATGCATGTGCATGCCTGTGTAGTGTTTGTAATAGAAGTAGCTAGATATACCTGTTATCCAGCGTGTTTAAAGAGACAGAAAAAACACCAGCAATCCTACCATCATGTAAAACAGTTTCGGGTTTCTGTTTCACAGTCACCTAACAGGACGGGAGTACCTCCCGGGGGGTTTTCTGTCTAAACCTACTACCTATTTTAAATGTTTAATTTTAAATTTATTATACTTTATATATTTTATAATTTTTTGTGAATTAAAAATATAGTTAATCTTTACAAAATAATTTTTGTGAATATTTTTGGATTCTGGAACGGATTAATTGCAGTGGACCCCCCGGGTTTCGATGGGCTCCCAAAATCGCCCTTTTATGTAAGTTTATATTTTTTTTTTGCTTTTGTAAGGGGTATTTTTGGGGGGCTAAAAAACTAATCTAATTTTCTTATTCCTTATGGGAATAAATTTGTTCGGAATGGCACTTGAACAGCATTCTTGAACGAAAAAAAGACGTAATCTGGGGGGCCACTGTTTTTCATTATTTCTTATGGGAAATGAGGTTTCAAATTTCGAATTTTTCGTGTTGGGTCGGGTCCTGGAACGGATTAAGACAGAAAGTCGAGGGACCCGACACGTATCAGTCACTGGACGTTCCCAAAACAGTTACAGCTTCTGTAAGCTTGTTTGTGTGGGTGGACTTTAAATATGCCCGAGTCACTGGTTAAATTGGTGTGTTTGCCAAAACCATCACTCACTACCCCCCCCATGCCTTCCCCAACACACATGCCTTCCCCACCCCCCCTACCCCCATGGAAATAAGTCACTGTTGACTTTTTTTTTGTTTTCTAGGTTTGTGGGGGCTCCTTTCCCCCCTACCTTCCCTTTTTCCTTCCTACCCACCTTCCCTCTTTCCTACCTATGTTCCCCCCTTCCTTACTTTTCCTTTCCCTTCTTCCCTTTTTCCCTCCTTCCTCCTCCTTCCCCCCTTTTCCCTTCCCTTTCCCTTCTTTTTCCCATTGCTTTCAGTCACAAACTCCTCAAAACCATGAAATTCATCTTCACGCACTTCCTGGGAAACCCAGTCTGCCTCGAGTAACTGAGTCCCCTGGGTAACTCAGTCTATCCTGGAGTAACTCATTCTGCCTGGAGTAACTCAGTCTGGCCTGGATAACTCATTCTGCCTGGAGTAACTCAGTCTACCCGGGAGTAACAGTTTTCCCTGGAGTAACTCAGTCTAGCCAAAACCAGCTGCCGGATAACTCAGTCTATCCTGGAGTAACTCAGTCTATCCTAGTAATAGTCACCTGGAGTAACTCATTTTTTGGAGTAACTCAGTCTATCCTGGAGTAACAGTCTTTCTGGATAATAGTCTGCCTGGGTAACTGGCTGCTTTACTCAGGGTTCCCCTTTAACCGGGGCCCCCTGGGTCCCCTCAGTGAGCGTCGTCAGTAGTCACAACAGGGCAGGACTTCCTCAGGCAAGCGACTCAGGACATTTCTCGGCTGGTACTGTCACTGGGGCTGTCTTGCAGGCGAGTGTCAGTGATCGTGGCAGGCGACTTAAAACATCTGGAGGTCGAACAGAAACCATCTGGTGGTGGGCTTGCAATAAAAGTGACATCATCGTTGTGTAGGCTGCTCACTGAAGCTGTGACACGGACGACTTCGCCTGCAGACGGAACTGCGCTTGACAGTGTATTTTCCGTTGAATTACAGCTGAGAATGGTCTAAGCATCCCCCGACTGGTCTCTACATATAACTGGACTCTGACGATCAGAAGGTGAAGTGGAATGGGGCTGATAAAAAAGAATGTTGGGTACGTTCAGCTAATCTACGAGCGGCGAACAATAAAAGGGTTTCTGTAAAGGGGGTCAGATTCTTGCTGATGCCGAACTGACTAATGTCAGCTGTCAAACCGCGGGGGGCGGGGTCACACCGGGGAACAAAATAAACACAGGTGCCATAGGACACAAGAAAGCTGCACACACATACTGCACATGCGGTACCAAAAGGCTTACTGCAAAAGTGCTTTTCTGGGCAAAATCAACACTAAGCAATCATGAAAATGTGGGGAAAACTGGGGGAATTAATTAACCCATATCTTTCTCAAACTTCTCGACAAATTTTGAAAACAAAAAACCTTATAGAACGTGACATCATGGGTGATGTCAAGCATGACATCGTGGGGGATGTCATGCAGATTTACGGGTGACTTCGCGTCGGGGGGTGCGTTGGATGGATGTCATGGGGTGACATCGTGAGTGACGTCGGCAACATCGTGGGACCCCTGGAGTGCGTGGGATGGATGTCATGGACTGACATCGCGGTTTTCAGATAGACGTCAAGGGGTGACATCGTGGGTGACATCGTAAGAACATAAAAAAGGAGGAACACTCACGGCCTGTTCCCCATACTAGGCAAGCCCTTAAAATCCATCCCACTAACGGGATTTTCCCCAACCCAATTTAAAATTTCCCCCAAGCAATAAGCACCTGGAGTTAACCCTTTTCCCAGGTAAACCCCTCAGGTATGGGTCTTCCATGGGAATTAGTACAGCATCTGCCTAGTAGGCTAGTGGTCAATTCACCCCCACCCCCCCCCTCATGTATTTATCTAACCTATTTTAAAAACTACACATCGTCTTAGCTTTTTGGGTACTCGGGGGTTGTTCCCCTATCCCCCAACTCTATTAAAAACCATGCTTTCCTTATCCTTCCTGAATCGAAATTTTCCCGAAACCTTCTGCGGTCCCGTCTTGGCTGGATTTTTCAGCATGCTATTTACATTCCTTCATTTATTACTTTTTTTTCCCTTTATACACCTCAATCATATCTCCCTAATTCCGCCTTTCTAGAAGTGCAGATTCAGGGCCCTCAGTCTATCTTCATGGGGGTTTCTGGTACATGGGGTCAACTTTGTCATCCTCCTCTGTCGTTTTCCAGTGCATTTATATCCATTCTGTAATACGGTGACCAGGGCGCAAATTTTAAATAAGGCCAACCAAAGATATATAAAATTGAAAAACAACCTGAGGACTTCTTTACTTCTTTACATGAAGCCAAGGATTCTTTACTTTTTTGAACACTTATACTGTTGTCTTGGTTTTGTTCTCTAACAGAACTCCTAAATCCTTTGCATTTGTCACAATAAACTGCATCTGCCCTTCTCCGACCACTGCATCAGTCTATTCAAAAATTTCCGGTGCTCCAATGGATTGGCGGCCTATTTTGGGGCATCAGAAAATTTTTATGTTTATTTTTCCTCGTCTATGTCATTTTTAAATTGTAAACAAAGGGGGCCAAAACGGCCCTGGGGTTACCCTTTAAACTTTTGATTTCTGCCCATTTTTGCAAATTCTCTGCCGCCTATTTGTCAACCTGCCCCTATCCCGGAAAAAAAATTTTTCCTATTCCGTTGCCTTAAATTTTCCCCAATAGCCTCTGATTGGAACTCTTCGAAACCTTACTGAATCCCAAAAAATATTATTCAACCATGATTCCCCCTCAAAAATTATGAAAAATTATAAATTGTAAGACAGGGAACCCCCTTTGTAAAA
>WNWK01051347.1:0-12510 GCA_009830355.1 Cherax destructor
GTGTGTGGTGTGTGGTGTGTGTGTGTGTGTGTGTGTGGTGTGTGTGTGTGTGTGTGTGTGTGTGTGTGGTGTGTGTGTGTGTGTGGTGTGTGGTGTGTGTGGTGTGTGTGGTGTGTGTGTGTGTGTGGTGTGTGTGTGTGTGTGTGTGTGTGGTGTGTGTGTGTGTGTGTGTGTGTGTGTGTGTGTGTGTGGTGTGTGTGTGTGTGTGGTGTGTGTGGGGTGGGGTGTGTGTGTGTGTGTGGTGTGTGGTGTGTGTGTGGTGTGTGTGTGGTGTGTGTGTGTGTGTGTGTGTGTGGTGTGTGTGTGTGTTTGTTTGTGTGTGGTGTGTGTGTGGTGTGTGTGTGTGTGTGTGTGTGTGTGTGGGGTGTGTGTGTGGTGTGTGTGTGTGTGTGGTGTGTGTGTGGTGGTGTGTGGTGTGTGGTGTGTGTGTGTGTGTGTGTGTGTGTGTGTGTGGGGTGTGTGTGGTGTGTGTGTGTGTGTGTGGTGTGTGTGTGTGTGTGTGTGTGTGTGTGTGGTGTGTGGTGTGTGTGTGGGTGGTGTGTGGTGTGTGTGTGTGTGTGTGGTGGTGTGTGGTGTGTGTGTGGTGTGTGTGGTGTGTGTGTGTGTGGGGTGTGTGTGTGTGTGTGTGTGTGCGTGTGTGTGTGTGATATTCCTGTGATGCTGTGTTACAGTGTGAGACACAGATAATCCTCTGTGCTGCCTAGAACACTCCTGAGTATTTTCCACCCAGTGAGGAGCATATTATGGCAGAGTCGTGACACTTATGTGCAAAACACCGTTATAAGGCGGCGTGCAGGGTAGTGTTGGGGTGAGGGGGGTGAACCAGGGCACTGAACCACACTGTGTGAGCAGTGGCACTGTCTGGGAAGCCTGGGGATGAGAGAGACGTGTTGTAGAGCAGCCATGGTGCCAGCTATGTGGTGCTAACATGCGTGTCCGGCATATTACAGGCACATGTTGGGTGTAGTATGTGGTGGTGTGCTATGCTGCGTGTATGGGTGTGGATGTTGGTTGGGTAGATGTGGTAATTAAGACTCACCAGGGGCGGGTGTGGTGGTGGCTGCAGGAAGCCTGGTGTAGGGAGAGTGGTGGAAGCCGGGGGGTCGAGCACTACACTCACACACGTCTCACACTGCACTGCCGACGCTGCCTCCACAGTGGGCCGGCTCCGCCAGCCTGCACCCCTCCACCTCCCTCCATCCTACACTCCACATCCTCCCTCAGCCTCATCCTCACTGCTAGGTCTCAGGGCTCCAACATAGCTCCTAGCCCCTGACACTTAACTGTCCACAGAGGCAGCTCCTGGTCCCTCCAGGAAGCTTGCAGGAGAGTGGCTGGAAGGTGGAATGTTACCTCGGGGCGGCGCAGTCAAGCTCCGGTCAGCGCAGCCGACCCCACAATGTCTCACCTCCTGCATTTTGCATAATGAAGGTTCTCCCTTCCATCATGAACGCCAGGGTATGCCCTCCCTGCAATTAACCCCCATACAAACCCCTGCCCTACCCTTCACGGAACACAAACCGCCCTGCTGAACACTGCTACTTAACACACTGTAAATAAGCTTACAACTTCATTTTTCCGGCTAATTCTTCAACTCAGATGCCGACAAGCAATAAAAATGTATATAATATACAAGTATGTACTCCTGCCACCGATGCAATATTAGCTAACTTACTGGAGCACCTCAAAATGCTCTTAGGATTCAGTATATAACTGTCAGAGGATTTACAAGAGGAATGTAGTGTAATATAGGGCAGGGAAAGCAAGGTGGGGCGGGTGGCAACACTGCCATACACCTGACACCTGTCGCTCCAGGCACAGGTGAAGGAACAGGTTGAGGGGAAGTTTGGTAGTGGTGGAACAGGTTGAGGGGAAGTTTGGTAGTGGTGGAACAGGTTGAGGGGAAGTTTGGTAGTAGTGGAACAGGTTGAGGGGAAGTTTGGTAGTGGTGGAACAGGTTGAGGGGAAGTTTGGTAGTGGTGGAACAGGTTGAGGGAAGTTTGGTAGTGGTGGAACAGGTTGAGGGAAGTTTGGTAGTGGTGGAACAGGTTGAGGGAAGTTTGGAGTGGTGGAACAGGTTGAGGGAAGTTTGGTAGTGGTGGAACAGGTTGAGGGGAAGTTTGGTAGTGGTGGAACAGGTTGAGGGGAGTTTGGTAGTGGTGGAACAGGTTGAGGGGAAGTTTGGTAGTGGTGGAACAGGTTGAGGGGAAGCTTGGTAGTGGTGGAACAGGTTGAGGGGAAGTTTGGTAGTGGTGGAACAGGTTGAGGGGAAATTCAAACATCTTGTTAATGTGGGACATAATTGTTATAGGTATATAGATTTTTGCAATTACTTTATGGCCATCCTTTTAGAGTGGGGCTATATCAGTGGGTTTTCATGACTGCCATGACTCCAGTGTCTAGGTTCATTCTCCATGGAATATTTAAGACACGTGGTAATAGCTTCTTATAATTCTTGATGAATGTGGAGTTGGAAGAATGTGGGCGGCCTGGGGTGAAGTGGGTGACCAGGTGGGCGGCCTGGGGTGGAGTGGGTGACCATGTGGGCTGCCTGGGGTGGAGTGGGTGACCATGTAATCACTGGTCTCTTTGAAGTTATGTGGGGTCAGGACTGTCAGAGGTCATGTGGGGTCAGGACTGTCAGAGGTCATGTGGGGTCAGGACTGTCAGAGGTCATGTGGGGTCAGGACTGTCAGAGGTCATGTGGGGTCAGGACTGTCAGAGGTCATGTGGGGTCAGGACTGTCAGGTCATGGGGTCAGCTGTCAGAGGTCAGGGTCAGGACTGTCAGAGGTCATGTGGGTCAGGGCTGTCAGGGTCATGTGGGGTCAGGACTGTCAGAGTCATGTGGGTCAGACTGTCAGAGGTCATGTGGGGTCAGGACTGTCAGAGGTCATGTGGGGTCAGGACTGTCAGAGGTTATGGAGATGTTCTCTAGTGTTTTACATCTCGTTCATGAAAAAATTATTTGGGTCGCCCATCATTAGGCTGATTAATAACAGTGATAATGATGACAGAGGAGCAGGTAGATTGTTGTTGTTGGTGGTGGTGGAGCAGGTCGAGGCTAAGTTTGGTAGTAGTGGTGGTGAGAAGTAGAATGGTAACACACAAATACCACAATATATACAATCACTCGAGTGTATAACAGTGACTCAGCAGACCTTAGTCAGTGTAGTTACGTCAGATTCTCTGCCCTCCTTATGAGGCCATGAAGATGTGTACTAAGTATTTACTAAGGGATTAATATGGAACTGTTGGGGATTTCTTCCCACAGTAAAGACCAGGAATAACAGAGTTGCCAATCAATATTCACTTCATCAATCAATATTCACTACATCAATCAATATTCACGACATCAATCAATATTCACTACATCAATCAATATTCACTACATCAATCAATAGTCAGATGAGATGAACGGAAAAGTGAGGTCAGTGTGAGATGGACAAGTATCCCTCTCAAAGGCTCTGAAAATTTACGACTGCTTAACAGTGAACAAAAATTGTACCAGTGGTACAATGGTACCTACAAGTACAGTGGAACCACTGGTACAATGGTACCCACGTGCACAGTGGTACCACTGACCTTGTACACCCAGCGCAGGAAACATTTACGTTATTTACACCAGAATTCCACACAGGTTAAGTGTCCTCCAGTCTTCAACTCAAGAGCCACCATCATCAACCTTCCTTGTCTCTAGTCTCTCTCACTGTATCATCTCTCAATGATAATAATAATAATAATAATAATAATAATAATAATAATAATAATAATAATAATAATAATAATAATAATAATAATAATAATAATAATAATAATAATAATTGGTAATTGGAAATACTCTCTTAATATCCTTGCAAAGAAATGTGAGATTACTCCATGATTTGTTTACATCTATCTAGGAATAGGGTTGCCCCCGGCCCTGGGTCCTCCTCAGCCTTTACGGGCTTATTACCCTATTCTCCACCTTCGACACAAGCCATTAACCTACGTGAATAGCACTCGCGTAATTGGATTCCGGCATCCTCGGAGATTTTATCCCCTAGAGCTTACTGCGAATATATTAAGAATCATAGTGGTGCGTGTGGGTGACGGGGAAGCTAGGTCTGGATGGTTGCTAGGTCTGGATGGTTGCTAGGTCTGGGTGGTTGCTAGGTCTGGGTGGTTGCTAGGTCTGGATGGTTGCTAGGTCTGGGTGGTTGCTAGGTCTGGATGGTTGCTAGGTCTGGATGGTTGCTAGGTCTGGTGGTTGCTAGGTCGGGTGCTAGGTCTGGTGGTTGCTAGGTCTGGATGGTTGCTAGGTCTGGTGGTTGCTAGGTCTGGTGTTGCTGGTCTGAGTTGCTAGGTCTGGATGGTGCTAGGTCTGGATGGTTGCTAGGTCTGGATGGTTGCTAGGTCTGGATGGTTGCTAGGTCTGGATGGTTGCTAGGTCTGGATGGTTGCTAGGTCTGGATGGTTGCTAGGTCTGGATGGTTGCTAGGTCTGGATGGTTGCTAGGTCTGGATGGTTGCTAGGTCTGGATGGTTGCTAGGTCTGGATGGTTTGCTGAGGTCTGGATGGTTGCTAGGTCTGGATGGTTGCTAGGTCTGGATGGTTGCTAGGTCTGGATGGTTGCTAGGTCTGGATGGTTGCTAGGTCTGGATGGTTGCTAGGTCTGGATGGTGCAGGTCGGAGGTTGCTAGGTCTGGATGGTTAGCGGTTGCAGGTCTGGATGGTTGTTGCTAGGTCTGGATGGTTGCTAGGTCTGGATGGTTGCTAGGTCGATGGTTGCTAGGTCTGGATGGTTGCTAGGTGCTGTTGATGGTCGTGGCTAGGTCTGGATGGTTGCTAGGTCTGGATGGTTGCTGAGAGTACGGTGCGACTTGCTCTGCTGGATGTGGATAAATGCCAGGTTGATCAGTAGACATGTTGCCAGGTATGATGCTTTAGTTCCGAAACCTTTCGCCCACACGGTAGGCTTTTCTTAGTCGAACGTAGGTCGATTGTAGTCTGAATCAGCAATGTCTATCGGATGCAGAGGAGGTCACCGATGTACAGGTGAGATGTATAAAGACGTAGTTCTGAGGTGGTCAGTCCCGGAGACTGAAGAAAAGTTCATCGAAATGGCTTGGAACAACGTAGTATTAACATTGGAACAACGTAGTTTAACAGGTCTGAAAGACGTAGGATCTAATATTCATAGTCCGGTTATCCATGTCACAGTCGATGTTGTTGCAGAGCGATGTCTGTCTGAGTGGTGCTAGTCGATGGTTGCTCATGTCGGAGGCTCTGTGTAAGAGCAGCCAGGTGGTCGCTCTGACTCCATGGATCAGAGCCACTGGTTACAAGGCAAACCATGTGTTACACAGTTATGAGTCTTTATTCAGCAAAGCCAGTTACATGTAGAGCTCTTAGTAACATAGAAACCAGTCTGTTCTCTGCAGAGCATCTACGTGGAAGGCACCAGAGACAGTCAGAGCCATGTATAAAGCGCCAGTTGTAGTGTCAGTCAGAGACTGAAGAAATCAAAGGCGAACAACGTAGTAATTGAACAACTATGTAACTTGGAACAAGATAACATGTTTACCATAGTCAGAGTCCGCTATGTTGTTCAGTACATAGCCAAGTCAGTGAGTTATCCAGTGTGTTACCATGTCAGAGCTCTGTGTAACAAGGCAAGCCAGTGTGTTACCATGTCAGAGCTCTGTGTAACAAGGCAAACCAGTGTGTTACCATGTCAGAGCTCTGTGTAACAAGGCAAGCCAGTGTGTTACCATGTCAGAGCTCTGTGTAACAAGGCAAACCAGTGTGTTACCCTGTCAGAGCTCTGTGTAACAAGGCAAGCCAGTGTGTTACCATGTCAGAGCTCTGTGTAACAAGGCAAGCCAGTGTGTTACCATGTCAGAGCTCTGTGTAACAAGGCAAACCAGTGTGTTACCATGTCAGAGCTCTGTGTAACAAGGCAAGCCAGTGTGTTACCATGTCAGAGCTCTGTGTAACAAGGCAAGCCAGTGTGTTACCATGTCAGAGCTCTGTGTAACAAGGCAAACCAGTGTGTTACCATGTCAGAGCTCTGTGTAACAAGGAAAACCACTGCTCCGTTTTGGACTAATTTCAAATATGAGTTTGATGTCTCAACTCATGAAAATCTCTGTCGTGTCGGGTTCCGTGAAACGTGGAACGACTGAGGCTGAGTCTGGGTATTGTTAGTGGAACGACTGAGGCTGAGTCTGGGTATCGTTAGTGGAACGACTGAGGTTGAGTCTGGGTATCGTTAGTGGAACGACTGAGGTTGAGTCTTGTTATGGAACGACTGAGGTGAGTCTGGGTATTGTTAGTGGAACGACTGAGGCTGAGTCTGGGTATTGTTAGTGGAACGACTGAGGCTGAGTCTGGATATCGTTAGTGGAACGACTGAGGTTGAGTCTGGATATCGTTAGTGGAACGACTGAGGCTGAGTCTGGGTATTGTTAGTGGAACGACTGAGGTTGAGTCTGGATATCGTTAGTGGAACGACTGAGGTTGAGTCTGGGTATCGTTAGTGGAACGACTGAGGCTGAGTCTGGGTATTGTTAGTGGAACGACTGAGGCTGAGTCTGGGTATTGTTAGTGGAACGACTGAGGCTGAGTCTGGGTATTGTTAGTGGAACGACTGAGGCTGAGTCTGGGTATTGTTAGTGGAACGACTGAGGCTGAGTCTGGGTATTGTTAGTGGAACGACTGAGGCTGAGTCTGGGTATTGTTAGTGGAACGACTGAGGCTGAGTCTGGGTATTGTTAGTGGAACGACTGAGGCTGAGTCTGGGTATTGTTAGTGGAACGACTGAGGTTGAGTCTGGGTATTGTTAGTGGAACGACTGAGGCTGAGTCTGGGTATTGTTAGTGGAACGACTGAGGCTGAGTCTGGGTATTGTTAGTGGAACGACTGAGGTTGAGTCTGGGTATTGTTAGTGGAACGACTGAGGTTGAGTCTGGGTATTGTTAGTGGCTCTGTGTTGTTGTTTGTGACGTATTGTGTCTGTGTTGCTAAAATACCATCTGTCTTGTGTTGCAAGATGCACAGCAACCACAAATATATCATCAGTTTCCCGCTTCGAGGAAACTGATGATTAAGACACATGTACAACAGCAGGTTTAGTGGTGATATAGAGATGATGTAATCATCAGTGGAGTAATCATCAGTGGAGTAATCATCAGTGGATGAGGGACTGACCACCAAGGCTGACACACTCATTACATCATCTATATTTCACTACTACACATCTGACTCTGTATTTGACTGAAGAAGTCTACTGTGTGGGCGAAACGTCTCATCAAAAAAGACACCCAACTGCTACACATGTGTCTTAATCATCAACCTCTCAATATTTTATACAATTTTCAAAATATGGAGACAAATGGCATAAAATACCGACTCCATGGGAAAAAAAATACACAAAAATACACAGAAATACACAAAAATATCAGTCATGTCACTTTCAAAGTAGTGAATATGAGGGGGGGAATAATGATGGGAATTTCTCAGGTAACGACCACCATCAACACTAACCTTGAGACACACACAACTCACAACAGTTGTCTCCCAATTAATACACGTAATATATATAATTTTTAATTTGGTTTGCAACCATGGTTGACGTCTGCTATAGTTGCGTGTGTTCTGAACCATGGTTGACGTCTGCTATAGTTGCGTGTGTTCTGAACCATGGTTGACGTCTGCTATAGTTGCGTGTGTTCTGAACCATGGTTGACGTCTGCTATAGTTGCGTGTGTTCTGAACCATGGTTGACGTCTGCTATAGTTGCGTGTGTTCTGAACCATGGTTGACGTCTGCTATAGTTGCGTGTGTTCTGAACCATGGTTGACGTCTGCTATAGTTGCGTGTGTTCTGAACCATGGTTGACGTCTGCTGTAGTTGCGTGTGTTCTGAACCATGGTTGATGTCTGCTGTAGTTGCGTGGGTTCTGAACCATGGTTGATGTCTGCTGTAGTTGCGTGGGTTCTGAACCATGGTTGACGTCTGCTGTAGTTGCTTGTGTTCTGAACCATGGTTGATGTCTGCTGTAGTTGCGTGGGTTCTGAACCATGGTTGATGTCTGCTGTAGTTGCGTGTGTTCTGAACCATGGTTGATGTCTGCTGTAATTGCGTGGGTTCTGAACCATGGTTGATGTCTGCTGTAGTTGCGTGTGTTCTGAACCATGGTTGATGTCTGCTGTAGTTGCGTGTGTTCTGAACCATGGTTGATGTCTGCTGTAGTTGCGTGTGTTCTGAACCATGGTTGACGTCTGCTATAGTTGCGTGTGTTCTGAACCATGGTTGACGTCTGCTATAGTTGCGTGTGTTCTGAACCATGGTTGACGTCTGCTGTAGTTGCGTGTGTTCTGAACCATGGTTGATGTCTGCTGTAGTTGCGTGGGTTCTGAACCATGGTTGATGTCTGCTGTAGTTGCGTGGGTTCTGAACCATGGTTGATGTCTGCTGTAGTTGCGTGTGTTCTGAACCATGGTTGATGTCTGCTGTAGTTGCGTGGGTTCTGAACCATGGTTGATGTCTGCTGTAGTTGCGTGTGTTCTGAACCATGGTTGATGTCTGCTGTAGTTGCGTGTGTTCTGAACCATGGTTGATGTCTGCTGTAGTTGCGTGTGTTCTGAACCATGGTTGATGTCTGCTGTAGTTGCGTGTGTTCTGAACCATGGTTGATGTCTGCTGTAGTTGCGTGGGTTCTGAACCATGGTTGATGTCTGCTGTAGTTGCGTGGGTTCTGAACCATGGTTGACTGTCTGCTGTAGTTGCGTGGTTCTGAACCATGGTTGATTCATGCGTTCTGACTGTTGAGTTGCGTAGTTGGTTCTGAACCATGGTTGATGTCTGCTGTAGTTGCGTGGGTTCTGAAGCATGGTTGATGTCTGCTGTAGTTGCGTGGGTTCTCAAGCATGGTTGATGTCTGCTGTAGTTGCGTGGATTCTGAAGTATGGTTGATGTCTGCTGTAGTTGCGTGGGTTCTGAACCATGGTTGATGTCTGCTGTAGTTGCGTGGGTTCTGAACCATGGTTGATGTCTGCTGTAGTTGCGTGGGTTCTGAAGCATGGTTGATGTCTGCTGTAGTTGCGTGGGTTCTGAACCATGGTTGACGTCTGCTGTAGTTGCGTGGGTTCTGAACCATGGTTGACGTCTGCTGTAGTTGCGTGGGTTCTGAACCATGGTTGATGTCTGCTGTAGTTGCGTGTGTTCTGAACCATGGTTGATGTCTGCTGTAGTTGTGGTTCTGAACCATGGTTGACGTCTGCTGTAGTTGCGTGGTTCTGAAGTATGGTTGAGCTGCTGTAGTTGCGTGGGTTCATGAACCATGGTTGATGTCTGCTGTAGTTGCGTGTTCTGAACCATGGTTGATGTCTGCTGTGTTGCGTGGGTTCGAACCATGGTTGACGTCTGCTGTAGTTGCGTGGTTCTGAACCATGGTTGAGTCTGCTGTATTGCGTGGTTCTGAATCATGGTTGATGTCTGCTGTAGTTGCGTGTGTTCTGAACATGTTGATGTCTGCTGTAGTTGCGTGGGTTCTGAACCATAGTTGACTCTGCTGTAGTTGCGTGGGTTCTGAAGCATGGTTGATGTCTCTGTAGTTGCGTGGGTTCTGAACCATGTGTGTCTGCTGTAGTGCCATGAATGGTGAGTCAGCTCTTGTTCTGAACCTGTGACGTCTCACTTGTTGTAGTACTAGAACCATGTTCATGTCTGCTATTGCGTTTGCATGTATGATCTCTGTAGTTCGTTGTCTAACCACTGTGTTAGTACAGCCACTGTTCAAAGTTACAGCCTCTGTGTCAAGTACAGCTACTGTGTCAGTACAGCCTCTGTGTCGGAGTCCACTGGTAGACGCACTGTGTCCAAGTACACCTTGTTACACCATGGTCAATCAGCCACTGTGTAGTACAGCCATGGTATCGCCTTCTGTGTCAAGTGCAGCCACTGTGTAGTACAGCCACTGTGTCAATCAGCTGTGTCAAGTACAGCCTCTGTGTCAAGTCAGCCTGTGTCAGTGCAGCCACTGTGTCAAGTCAGCCTCTGTGTCAAGTAAGCCACTGTGTCAAGTCCTGTGTACAGCCACTGTGTCAACAGCCACGTACAGCCTCTGTGTCAATACAGCCACTGTGTCAAGTCAGTACTGTTAAAAATGACAGTACTGTGTCAGTACACTCTGTGTCAAGTACACCACTGTGTCAAGTACACCATGTGTCAAGTACAGCCACTGTGTCAGTCAGCCTGTGTCAAGTCAGCCACTGTGTATCAGCCAGTCTACACTGTGTCAAGTACAGCCACTGTGTCAGATTGCAACATGATACAGCCTGTGCAGAAGTACAGCACTGTGTCAATACAGCCACTGTGTCAAGTCAGCCACTGTGTCAAGTGTGTCTCGCCAGTGTCAGTGCAGCCACTGTGTCAAGTACAGCCACTGTGTCAAGTACAGCCACTGTGTCAAGTACAGCCACTGTGTCAAGTACAGCCTCTGTGTCAAGTACAGCCACTGTGTCAAGTACAGCCACTGTGTCAAGTACAGCCACTAGTTAAAAACACGAACCACGACCACAGTTGCTTCTCCACATCTGTCTTCTAGTCTGGATTATTTTAGTTATAACTAACACTGACATTTTATCTTTGCTTTCAGTCATATTTTGTGGTGAAGAAGAACCTGAGAGAGTCTTAAGTGATGCTCTAATTATCTTCCCATTTCTGCAGTGAGTTATAATATTGAACTTTTCAGAGTGAGAGAGAGAGAGAGAGGGAGAGAGAGAGAGGAGGAGAGAGAGAGGCAGCAGTACTTTGGAAGCAACGTGAACAAGACAACTCTCTTAGCTTGTGGTGTGTTATGGTGCTATATCCCACACACTCCTCTCCCACACACTCCTCTCCCACACACTCCTCTCCCACCCTCCTCTTCCCCACCTCCTCTCCCCACCTCCTCTCCCACACACTCCTCTCCCACACACTCCTCTCCACACCTCCTCTCCCACACCTCCTCTCCCACACCTCCTCTCCCCACACTCCTCTCCCCACCTCCTCTCTCCACCTCCTCTCCCATACACTCCTCTCCCACACTCCTCCTCCCACCTCCTCTCCCACCTCCTCTCCCACACCTCCTCTCCACACACTCCTCTCCCACCTCCTCTCCCACACTCCTCTCCCACACCTCCTCTCCCACACTCTTCTCCCACCCTCCTCTCCCACACACTCCTCTCCACACTCTTCTCCCCCACACTCCTCTCCACACTCCTCTCCCACACCTCCTCTCCCACACCTCCTCTCCTACACACTCCTCTCCCACACTCCTCTCCCACACTCCTCTCCACCACTCCTCTCCCACACCTCCTCTCCCACACTCCTCTCCACACACTCTCTCCCACACACTACTCTCCCACACCTCCTCTCCCATACCTCCTCTCCACACCTCCTCTCCCACACCTCCTCTTCCACACCTCCTCTCCCACACACTCCTCTCCCACACACTCCTCTCCTACACACTCCTCTCCTACACACTCCTCTCCCCACCTCCTCTCCCACACTCCTCTCCCACACTCCTCTCCCACCTCCTCTCTCCACACCTCCTCTCCCATCACTCCTCTCCCACACACTCCTCCCACACACTCCTCTCCCACACACTCCTCTCCCACACTCCTCTCCCACACTCCTCTCCCACACACTCCTCTCCCACACACTCCTCTCCCACACACTCCTCTCCCACACACTCCTCTCCCACACACTCCTCTCCCACACTCCTCTCCCACACACTCCTCTCCACACCTCCTCTCCACACCTCCTCTCCACACCTCCTCTCCACCCTCTCTCCCACACTCCTCTCCACACACTCCTCTCCCACACCTCCTCTCAAACACACTCCTCTCAAACACACTCCTCTCCACACACTCCTCTCCCCACCTCCTCTCCCACACTCCTCTCCCACACTCCTCTCCCACACTCCTCTCCACACTCCTCTCCACCCTCCTCTCCACACCTCCTCTCCCACACAATCCTCTCCCACCTCCTCTCCCACCACTCCTCTCCCTACCTCCTCTCCCACACCTCCTCCACCACTCCTCTTCCATACCTCCTCCACACCTCCTCTCCCATACACTCCTCCACCTCCTCTCCCACCACTCCTCTCCCACACTCCTCTCCCATACACTCCTCCCACCTCCTCTCCACCTCCTCTCCACACTCCTCTCCCATACACTCCTCCCACACACTCCTCTCCCACACACTCCTCTCCCACACACTCCTCTCCCACACACTCCTCTCCCATACACTCCTCCCACACACTCCTCCCACACACTCTTCCCATACACTACATCCCACACACTCTTCTCCCACACACTCCTCTCCCACACATAGATGACCAGATTTATGATATGTTTTAATGTTGACTATGGTGGTGCGCCTTCTGAGTCTTTCCCCCACACCCACTCCACACCCACTCCACACCCACTCCACACCCACTCCACACCCACTCCACACCCACTCCCCACCACTCCCACCCCAC